>QLOH01001188.1:0-77098 GCA_026901365.1 Sesbania bispinosa | reverse complement strand
TAAAATTTAGGATGTTACACCACATGGATGTGAAATCAACCTTCCTAATGGTCCATTAGAAGAGGAAGTATATGTCTGCAGCCACCTGCTTTGAGAAAGAAGGAAGAAGACAAAGTGTATAAGCTCAAGAAAGCTTTATATGGCTTGAAACAAGCTCCTCGAGCTTGAATAAAAGAATAGATGCATTTCTTCTCCAATTGGGATTCTTTAAGTGTTCTGTGAGTTTGGAGTTTATGTGAAGACAGGAAATAGATCGAATCTGCTTCTAGTGTGTTTTGTATGTAGAGACGATTTACTTGTGACAGGAAGTGATCAAGTGAAATTGACAGCTTCAAAGCAAAAATGAAGTCAGAATTCGAAATGACATTTTGGGGGATCCTTACCTTTCTTGGAATGGAATTTACTGAACATGCAAGGTATAGTTCTAAATCAGAGAATGTACATTCATGATATTTAAGGAGGTTTCAAATGGAGAATTGTAATGAAGCAACTACAACCAGTGAACAAATCTGAAATTGCATAATATAAGCATGAGAAGTCGGTTTGATAGCACATGTAATAAGCAGATTGTTGGATCCTTGAGGTTCCTATGTAATAGCAGGCCGATATTAGTTTTGGAGTAGGCCTAATCAGCAGATTTATGAGTGATCCAAAAGTGTCACATATGGTAGCAGCTAAAAGGATTCTAAGGTATTTGAAGGGACATCAGATTATGGCTTACTGTTCCAAAGTATAAAAGTCAGACTACAGCAGAAATTACAGCCTATTCAGACTCAGACTGGTGTGGAGATAAGGTGGAAAGGAAAAGCACAACTGGCTACTTATTCAAATTTCTAAAAGCTCCAATATCTTGGCTCTCAAAGAAACAAACAGTAATTGTTCTCTCTTCATGAAGCAGAATATATAGCGGCTTCTCATGCAGCATTCAAGCTTTGTGGCTTGAATCCCTATTAAATGAGATGCAGATTGATTACAAAAGGCCAGTACAACTTATGGTAACAACAAATCAGCAATAAGTCTAGCAAAAAATCATGTTGCTTCATGGAAGAAGCAAACACATTGAGGCCAGGTACTATTTCTTGCATGACCAAGTGAATAAGGAGAGACTGGAGTTGGTTTACTGCTGTACAGAACTTCAGGCTGCTGATATTTTGACAAAAGCTTTAAAGTGGATCGTTTAAACAGTTAAGGATTATGTTAGGTGTTGTATCTTTAAAAAATCTGAATTAAAGGGAGTGTTTGTAATATATTCAGATTTAGTTAGTTTGGTGTGTTTTCAGTTAGTTAGTTGTAAAAACTAATAACTGCCTATGTTATATAAGGCAGCATCTTGCTGTTGTTATGTGTGAAATAAAATTTCAGAGTTTTTAATCTCTGTCCTATCTTCCTCTATTCCTTTTACTGTGAGTGTGTATTATTTTCCCAACATGATAATCATAACCATCACGATATAATTGTTAAGCTCAATGTAAAAATTAGAAATAATTTAGACGTGATAATCTTTAAGGTCCAAAATTCATGAAAGGAATAGATATAATAGCTATAGCAGATAATCGAAACACTCGTACGTGGATTGTGAATATATGAGGTATTGTAAATGACCTATTTATGAATGCCAAAAAGAAACAAATGTCATATGTCCTAAATTTTTCATCAATAATGGTCATCAAATATTATTTTTTTTATTGGTCGATTTTATATACTATTGTAACTATAAAAATATATAGTTTTGTAATCTGACATTTTATATTAATTTTAAATAAAATAAAATAGTTTTATAAACATATTTTATGAAACAAATTTTAGTTTAAAAAATAGTTTTAAGTTAAATCACCAAACAACTTTTACTTTATTTCTGAAAGCTCTTATGTTTAGCTTTAACTTTAAAGCAACTTATAAGTCAAAAAAAGTTGAGCCAAACGAAGCCTAATATTCCATCCGATCTTTTTTATAAGAAACAGTTACTGAATTACACATACTAATACAGTGGTTAAAGTTAGTAATTTTATTGGAGGTTTTAAAAATAGTTTAACTTTCTAGTTTTACCTTTATTTAATACACTAACTCAACTAACTCCACTACCATTGATAGTTTGGAAAAAATTAAAATTAATACGGATAAATAAGAAAAATAGTAATAAATGTTGTCTTGAAATTATAAAATGTTTTATAAAAATGACCATAAAACTTGTGAGAAGTGTCTTATAATGAAGATCGAAGAGAGTACATTAATAATAATATATAAGAATAAATTCTTATTGATCTTTAAAACATATTATTTGTATTTTCAAAAACTACAAATTGTATAACACTTCAACCGTTCAACACTAATATGGCCAGTAATGGTGATTCATTACAGATCATATCATCATAAGCATTATCCTTTTTTCTTGGGAAATAATATGTCAAATTTTTTTGTCCTTGGGGTTTATTCATCTCATCATACTAAAAATGAAAAAAGCCGATGAATCAATTTTAAACCTATTTTTACTGCATTACGAATTTGAACCATTACTTTACTTAATTTTTTAACCATCACTGAATTTTTTTTAGCAAAAACTATTAATTTTTAATAACCATTGCTGAATTTGAAAAGTTTAATTAAGTTTAATTGGTCTAAAAAATCTCTCGTTTTTATTTGATTCCTCATTTGGAATTATTTCTAAATAATCCTCCAATTTTTTTTCTCAAGTGATCTATTTGTTTTTTTTTCAATATAAAAGTGCTGACGTAACACAAATTAGAAGAATTATTTAAAAAAATCATGTTATTTTAGGAGATTAATTTAAAAATCATATATTTTAATGAGACTGATTTGAAAATTATGATTTTTTTAAGGGACCATTTGAGAAAAAATATTAATAAAACATAGTTGGGACTGGACCATTAGAAATTTTTTTAGAGGAATATATTAAAAAAATAAAAATAGAGAAATTAATGAGAAATTAATGATATTTAGAAAATTAAGTACTAATTTTTTTTAGACAAGACCAAAAGTCAAAAACAAGTCACCAATCACCATGTTGTTAAATGGGCCAGTGGATGATATCAAGGCCCAAATGAAGTGGTTGAGACTTGAGACAATGAGGTTGAGGTTGGTGCGGTGAAACGGGGAAACAGATGGAGCCCGTCGTCGTTTTGGGAATACACAATAATCCTCCTTCTGGCGTCCCCATCCTCGCCATAGGGTTCGTTATCTCCTTAATCTCTCTAGGTAATTAAATTTGTTATCTTCTCTTCTCCTCTCTGGTGCTTCCTTCTTCATGTTGATTGTTGAGTTGAAAAGCACTCACAAGGGTTTTTTTTTTTTTGTTCAGGTTGGTTGTTGGCATGGAAATTGGTGTTGGTTCATGTGCCTTTGGTGCAAGAGATTTTTGGCCTTAGAAAGAAACCTGTTCGATCCAAACCCCCAACTGGTCGTCTCTCCAAAATTTACAGCACCATCAATGCCCCAAATTCTCCTTCCACTTGGTAACTTCTCTTTCTCTCCCGCTTTTCTTTTTTTCATAATATTGCATCCGCCCCCCAATTGACAATGATTTCATGAACAGAATGAGTTAGTTAGTTAGTTCTATATCTTACTCTTCAAATTGAGGGAAAACAAATAGAGTTATGGGATTAAATAAAGTAGATTTCATCAGGTTTCATTTTATTTCATGGTATTTTAAATAATCTAAATAATAACAACTGATGTTATCCTATTTCATTTCCCTCTATTTCTATTTCATCCCTTTTGCATCGATTTAAAACATAATCTCCATGTCATGGTAAACCAGTTGAGGTTGTTTTTTTTGGGTGTTTTTGTGTTATAAAAACTCCAATCAGATATATACCTCGGTGTGAGATTTAGTGTGTTTGATTTTCATAAAATTCACGTTCAAATGTGCTACTGAGACTGAAAGATGAAAAAGAAATTTGTGCAGATTTGTCCTTTCATTTAGAATCACTAACTGTTAAGATATTATTGGTGTCATTTTATTTATGTTCGTGGGGGGAATGAGGGGTCTCTCACAGTCTCACTCAAAAATGCAACTTTGCCTCCTTTTAAATTCCAATAGGTGTTCAAGATTTCCTGTTCAGGTTTTGGGAATAATGAGTTCTTCGTCTTGGAATCTGATCTTTTGAAAGGGCAGCTTTGTCTCTACACAGCATGGAGGACTAAGAAATTCAACGGTTATTTTTAGATGCATTGAAATAGAAAAGAGGAACTGTGATCTTAATGCATGTTGTAGTGTTGCTGTTAGGTTTCCAAGCAACCTGGATGTCTTGACTTAGTGGTTTCTCTAGTCTCCTTTGTTTGGTAGTTGATATCATCAATGTTTTTTTAAGGGTATGTTTGTGAGTTGAATTTTGGAGGGGAAGGGAGGGAAGGGAAGGGTTTATTGGAAGCCCTTCCCCCCTTTGTGTTTGTGCGTTTAAGTATTTTACAAAGTCTTTCCCTCCTCTTCTCCCCCTCCCTACTCCTTCCAATCTTTTCCTTTCCCTCCTCTCTAAACTCACAAACACACCCTAAGTGAAAATTTTGGAACATGATGTAGGTATGTGTGTCACTTTTACTCTTGATTTAAGATATAGAAATGATCATGGATACTAATGGTTGCTTTCTTCTCATTGCAGATAAGATCATAAACTGTAAAGAGATATGTTGGACATATGGCAATCATGGGAACTTGGACAGTAGAACAGGCAGTGATTCGTTGATTGAAATAAAGGAAGAAACTCCCAAGTAGCAGACAACACGGCTCAAAAGTTCTGGAGATTGGGATATGATCCACCTTGTACATAATATTGGTTCACTTAAAAAAACTAAGCTGTAAATGGTCTTACTCCACATAGTGTTCTATGGAAGTAGTTTGTCAAATTCGAGTGATGATTGATTGTAATTTATTTTTATGATTGCTTTTTCGCCACATAGGAGGTGCAAAGCACACCTAAATGTTAAATTTGAGACTTTGAATTATATCAATTGAATTACAAGCTTGTTGTCATCTATATTATCTTTTTGTTGAAGATAAATGGTGCGGCATCATATAGGACCAATATGCAGTATTTTGACAATGCAGGTGCACTTGATCTCTCGAGTCTTGACTTTTGAGTGGTGGGATTTGCTATACAAAACAGTAGGAATTGGTTATGCTTAGTCATAAAAGAATGAAGATTCTTGACTCCGGCTTAATTATCCTAGCTTAGTGGCCGGCTTCGATTATTGAAATCTGTTTGATGAAAGGATGCATTTGAAATCAAATATAGTATCCAGTGAAGTCTATGTTAATACCCAGCTTTTTTTTTGACAAATCGTTGTCATGCAGAAAATATAGAGGACTTAAGGTTGTTGTATGCTCTGATAGGAACGAAGCATTCTTTGGGAGGGGGAACTCTTGGAGTAAATTCCCATGAAAATGTAGGGTTGCTTAATAAATTTCAAGACTTTCGAAAGTTAAGTATCGAATATAATCAATTTCTTGATCTTTATTAAGTTTTACATAACATCAATGCCGCATAATATATTGAAACTATAATTCCACATATGTTAATATTCGGTTATGATAGATCAACCAAAAGAAAAACTGAAAATGCTGGAAATAAAAATTTGTTGTTTTCAGCATTTTTAGTTTTTCCTTTGTAAAATTTCAGAAAACAGGAAACAGAATAAAATCAGGAAATGGAAACAAGAAATGAAAATGTAAACCAAACAGGTTCTTATGTTGTGTTTATTAAGCTGGTCGAGAAGCTTAAAATTTAAACAGTGGAGTAGCTTAAAAAATGCAGTGTAATTGAAAATGTATATAGTGCACAAAGTTGAAAAATAACAATATGCACACATATGGGAATGCATCTCTATAAATAGAGATCTTGGCAAATAGTTGAAGAACCAACCAACCAAGGAACAAGTATTGAGAGAGGAAACAGAGAATAAGAGTAAATCCAAATAGTGAATATGTGAGAAAAATATTATCGGATATATTTTTTAGTATAATTTCTAGTACTCTTTTGTAATGTAAGTTTGTAGTATTTAAATAAGAGTGACCCGCTATCACTGAAAAACACTATATTTATGTCTCTTGTATACGAGAGGGTGGAAAAGATATTATAACTATGGGAATCATGAGATAACAAAGTGTTCCTCCAAACTCACCCTAGTTTGCAATGGCGGATTCCAAGTCTTTAAAATAACAAGCACACTACTTGTGTCTTCGCTAGGGTATAAAGGGCACATTTTAACCTTTGTAGATGAGTGTCTTTTTTAGTCTTGTCAAATAATATTGTTAAGGCTTAAATATGTTTTTGGTCCCTCTAAAATACACACATTTTTATTTTGGTCTCCCTAATTTTTTTTATCTTTTAGTCCCCCTAAAATTTTTCTTTTCAAAATAGTCCTCGTCGTTAGATCAGTCAACAGAGTGTTGACATGTCCGTTAACCCCTATGCTGACATGTCCTTCTCACTCATATGTGGTAGCCATTGTGTAAATTGATCGATTAGTTTTATAATAGAGTTTATTAATTAAAAATGTTTGAAAAATAAAATCAAAATAAAAGAAAGTAGGAAATCATATTTGGGTGCTTTGTCTCTCTCTCTCCCGAATTACAATTCTCTCCGTCTTCTCCAACCAACCCTGAGAGTTTACCCTACAACGCCAACGTGTTTGATTCTGCGTCTTCTCCGGTAACCTTACTCTTTTTTTCGTATTGGACTTTGGCTTTGAGTCCACTAAGCATACGTACTAATTCCTAGGCTCATTTTTCATCACTAGGTTGGGCTTTGGAACTCCTCAGTTAACAACAGTATTGAAGTCTTATTACATGACGAATTTAAATTTTCATTCTTGAGAGAGATAAGATAATTTTAGCATATATTCTCCTTCTCAGGAAGTAATTTGTATGTTCATGCAATCATGGCTTTTTTTTTTTCATATTGTAATACGTATTTTGAGATTTATAACTAAATTAAAATTAAATAATAGTATTTTTTAATTATTTATTCAATAAAGAGTTTTTTTTTTACTTTTCTTAATTACTTTAATTAATAATTATATTTCTTTAACTAGAATTAAATTTAACGAGATATAAATAGATCATCATTAAATACTATTTTATCAATATAATGAATTTTTGGAGATTTTTTAAATTAAAAATTTGAAAACATCTCAAAAAACACTCAAATTTTTAATGTTAATTTACTTTTCATTAGTATGAAAAATAATTTTTCTATCATTAAATCTATTTTTTAAAACACTTATAGTGTAATTTTATAAAAGTGTCGATTTATATACACGAGATACTTACTATTTCCTTATAATTCTTCCGTGGGAAAATTTCACTAATTTATTCTAATAACCTTTTACAAAAAAATTCTAAATAAATATTTCATGAATGTTACATCTCCATTGTTATTGAATGCTTCTCTACCTTGTCGTGGTCTTTGTTCGTTAAAACTAAAAAAAAAAAAAATGATTTCCCTTTATTTCCTTTTTTATTTTCAGTAAATTCCTCTTTAGGGGTTGTCCACCACTTAGAGCAACTCTGGGAGCTGATAATTACTTCTTTACATTAATCTACAGTGGCTTAAAAGAGTTGTTGGGTTGGAGCATAGATTTTACACCTCGGATCCTTTTTATACGGCACTATTAACCGAATTACACATATCAAGAAAAGTGGTTAAAGTTGGTTAATTTTATTGGAGTTTTAAAAATACTTCAACTTTCTAGTTTTACCCTTATTTAATATCATTAACTAACTACAACCACTATTTGATAGTAGTTGTAAGACATTAAAGTTACTAAGGGTAAATAAGAAAAATGATAATAAATACTTTCTTGAAATTGTAAAATGCCTTATAAAAAAACCACAAAAACTTATAAGAAGTGCGTTATGAAAAGAACCGGAGGGAGTATTAATTAATGAAGCTTGCTTCTAAAAGATATGAGACTCATTTAATCAATTTTTTTAGACTTTTATACTTCAAAAGAAGAGTTATTAAAATTGTAATAAATAAAAAGAAGTGACACATCATACTAAAGTAATGTGACTTTATGTTTTAATATTACTAATAATAGTAAGATCGAATAGTTAAAATTCACCCTCTCACTCTCATATAAAAAAGCTTTCTCACGTAATATGTCTTTATATATATATATATATATATATATATATATATATATATATATACACTAGTGCGTGTACCCGTGCATTGTACGAAAAATATATTATGTGAGTATTATAAATTAAATTGTTTATATCATAATTTATTTTCCAACTATTTCTAAATGTTAAAGTATATCATAAGTTAGATTGAACATGTATAAAAATATAAGTTGTCAATGGAATTGTGCACGAAATTAGAAAAAATAATATGTAAAGTCATAATTGAGTGGTATAGCATATTGGCAAATAGCATTCAGTATACTACAGAAAAATGAAACTTATTCCAAATAATAAAATAATTGAAAAAGAAGTAGTAATATCTATAAGAAAAAAAAGCTTAATGAAGTCCCCAGTTAATGGTATAAAAAACAAAGTCTATAAATTTTGTTGTTAGGCATTAATATTTACTTTTAGATTCAAATATGAAATTCAATTCTATATAGAAATTATATAAAACATATTTTTAACATAACATTTCATTGAAAAAATATTTTATATGATTTATATTTATTTAAATAAAATTATTATATAAAACTCAAACTTAATTTTTTTTTCTCTGATTTAGAGATGTGTGTGTAGGTTATTAGATTAATTTAAAAGTATATTTAAAGTTTATTTTTGTTATGCAATTGTTAAATTAATTTGAAAATATAATTAATGTATTTATTAAATTGTATGTATTTGAATCAATTTATCCTCGAAAGATCATATTCCTGTAATTAAAAAACTAAATTCATTGACTTTTTTTAACTCAAAACTTATCTACCATAAAATATATAGTAGAAAATTTCCTTAAGCTGTATTATATTTAAACGTTTTAGACAATTCATATGCACACATTCTCTGTATTTTTATATTGTAATAATAAAGTTTTTAAATTAAAGTTATCATAATTATTTAAGTAAGATATAATGGTGGGGCCTGACCCAGTGAAATCCTGAAAGATCTGGACGCCTCCCTCAGTTGGCAGCTCGGGACCCTTACTTTTCTCAAGGTCCAACCTGGTTTAGAATCACGAGGCCGTTTTCGAGAAGCCTCCTTCACAGAAGATGGTGTCTTCTCGGTAGATTTTATTGAAGACTTGGGGAGAGGGTCTGAAGCCTTGGAACCCCGTCCGACCTCATCCTTGGCCTGTTCGATTTTCCTGATCAGCTTGGGCCTTCTCGGCCCTCTGAGCTGCAAGCCTCCTGGCCAAAGTTTTTCCTATCAAGAGCAGTAGCCATTTGTTCTACGACGAAGAGCAAAAAGTGAAGTGTTAACATCTCATACAACATAAACAGAAAAACAGAAATTATGCAGGTCATACCAATGTATTTCTTAAGGTCAGCAGGTTTGTCCTCTAACTTAATCAGATCGGTACATTTCAAGCTCGGTAGCATCCTTTAAAAAGGTTCCCTCAATAAGCTCCACGGGAGACAAAAAATCAGAATCAAAGGAAAGGATGGCACGAGGACAAGGTGAGCAATAGATGGGAAAAGTAAAATTCTTGTTATCATCAAGAAAGAACTCGTTACCCCACATCACTGAAAAGACAAAAGAAATGATCCTTAAACAGTTTGAGGGAGGAAGTGTATGCCCCCATTATCTTCCGACCTGTACGACTATTAATGGGTATAAGACCCCAGAGGGCGGACAATTTCACTTGGAAGAAGTAGAAGAATTTGGGACAAGTTGGGGAAATGCAAAAAAGTTGCATAAAATCTGAAAACCCTTATGAAACCCCATGAATTTGGGTGAAGTTGGGTGAGAGCAACATTCATAACCCGAAGGAGAGAGCACTCGAAGTCAGTGAAAGGTACACGAACATTGTATTGGCTAAACAATTTATCGAACATATAGACCACATCAGTGTACCGAGTTGTTTCGCTCGTCTATGGCAAATCCTATCCTAAGGAGTACACCAACTACAATTTATAACCCCCTGAGTGCTAGGTCGGGTTATAATTAGCTTGGTCAAGAAAATTTCGAAGGAGTTTCCTCGTCAGTGTATACCGAAGAGGTCTCCATACTGTTTCCTCTACCCAGGAAAAATTTGTGAAATCATAACCCTCCTTCTCCGTTTAAGACCCACACCGGAACGTAACCCTGAGTTCACCCTCACCAATCGTTTCTTAATCTTAACCCTCCTTCTCCGTTTAAGACCCACACCGGAACATTCCCCCTCACCAACCAGAACTTCAGCCCTAACAGAAACTAATGGAACATGAGAAGTAGCAACAAATCTACCCCCTAAACCCTCCTCAGAAGAACCACTCTCTACACTATCAGAGGAACTAACCGCATTCACAGACTCTTCCCTCAAGGATCTCTCAGAAAATTAGAACTTGAAGACTCAGAATCTTCCCTAGAAAAAGACAAGGCGGAAATAAGAGGAAATCATAGAGAAACAGAAGATGTATGTACCTGGAAAATGGAAGGGAAGAGCAAAACACAAGGACATAGAAGCTTAAAGACGCGAACACAGAAACTTAGGGCTTGTAGCAAGTGGCGTGTGAAACGTCCACGGGAGGGATTAAGTAGGCGACAAAACGACAGGGAGCGGAACGACACGAAGGTGAAGAGACGCGAAACCTAAAAGGCGCGCTGGTTATGAAAAATGAAGAGTGAAGATGGAAAATCATTTAACGGTCTCAATTTAATAGCAACGACTGACAATGCCCCGAGTTGGCTGACAACATTAAGAGGTGCACCTAAACACCAATGACCCATATAGCTCAGGGCCCAAGCCCGTACTCTCCCTCTGGATAACCCGGCCAGGATAAGCTCGGAACAGTGCCAACAGTTTCACAATGAGGACAATTAAGCTACTTCATTGTAAAACACTTTGTAGCTTGGGAGGCTTATCTTACGTACCTACTAAGCTCGGCTAGGGCAAGCTCGGTTGGAAAGCTCGACTAGGGTAAACTCGGAGAGGAAAGACCTGACACACCCTAGCAGGATCCTTGGCTTGACTAAAGGAGGGAATCAGCCAGAAAAGGAAATAGCTGATATTAAGCAGCCTAACAGCAGAATCAGCGCATGTTGTCCCCCAATCAGCAAATCATGCCATATATAGAAGATACCCCCCAACACCTATAAAAGGAGGGGTGTAAGCATCATCAAACATACACTAGCTTCTTCACTTAGCCTGGTTGTGCCCCATGAGTAGAATTTAGGCTTTGTAAGAACAAGTATAAAATAATTTTACACAGTCATTCAATGATGAGTTGACACATCATAAAATGAGTTTAATGACATGTGATGTGTCATATTCATTAATTGATGTGACAAAATATTATCGGATGACAGTGTATATCTTTTTTAACGCAGTGATGGCCATAGCGACGGCCTGGCCGTCGCTAAATTTAAAATTTACGCACACAAAACCCTTTCCCCCTCCCCTCTTCTTCTTC
This sequence comes from Sesbania bispinosa, assembly GCA_026901365.1. NCBI lineage: Eukaryota > Viridiplantae > Streptophyta > Magnoliopsida > Fabales > Fabaceae > Sesbania > Sesbania bispinosa. Next base: position 65,563 of record QLOH01001188.1, on the reverse strand, counting down.
CTCCTTCCTCTCCTTCCTCTCATTTCCTCCTCCTTCCACCTCCGGCCACCTCCTATTTCTCCCCATCTCTCTCGTTCATTTTTAAATCCTCACCGATTAAACACTCTCCCTCGTAATTCATATATAGGTTCATAGGTTCATTTTGAACCGATCAAAATCTCCGTTAGTTGCCCCTTGGTCCCTCTGTCCTTCCTCCCTCTTCTCCTCCGCCGTCCACCACCGCCAGCTGCCGTCCACACCACCACCCACCACATTTCAGGTAATTATTTAATTAATTAATATTTTTAATTATAGTTATATAATTATGTAAGTAGTTGTTTTAGTTATATAGGTATTTAATTATATAGGTAGTTATTTAGTAATTATTAGTTATTAATTATTGAGTAAACTAACAAATCATCCCTGACTCTGTGGGAATCATGCAGTTTCGTCCCTGACTTTTCTAAAATAGCACTTTAGTCCCTAATTTTGTTAAAACATGCATAAAGTTTCAATAAAGTGAAGGACTAAAGTGTATGCTTTTTAATAAAATAAGGACTAAAGTGCATGTTTTTTAATAAAGTATGGACTAAAATACTATTTTAGAAAAGTCAGGGACGAAACCTGCATGGTCCCCACGGAGTCAGGGACTGATTTGTTAGTTTACTCATTAATAATTATTGTATGCTAATTTAATTTAGGTATATATTTAATTTATTTAATTGATATTAGTTTGTATGCTATTTAATTTAAACTTATTTAAATTAGGTTATTATGTAGTTATTTATTTACTTTATAGGTATGTTTTTTAATATTTAATTTAACTTTACTAAATTAGGTAAATATGTCTCGTATCCGTGGTAGAGGTGGACAGAAGGTCCCACCCATTAGAGGGAGGGTCCATCCCTACGGGCGAGCTTGCTACACAGGCAACTCGCTTACGTCGGGATAGGACCACTACAAGAAATTAGGTTATTAGCGGTATAAGAGGAAAATCGTCGCTACAATGCAATTAGCGACAGCCACAAGGACGTCGTTAAAATGCTCGTCGTTAATATCATAGCGACAAGCAAAAATAGTTATCGCTACGTAGCGTCTGTTTGCCCGTCGCTATGTTGAAGGTTGTTGCTAGCAGAAAAAATCAAAGGTCGTCAATAAGGTGTCACATCGTAGCGACAACCTAGGTCGTCGCTAATGATTATATTAATTTTTTTAATTGAATTTAGGATTTTATATTTAATTTTATTTTAATTTATGGATTTACGGTTAAATTATTATAGAAATTCAATTTTTTATTTATTTTATAAATTTATATCATATTTGTTAATGATCTAAAATATAAAGAAAAATAATAAATACTATATAAAAACAATCATATAGAATATATATATATATAAAAGATTAATAGAAATGAAAAATGAGAACTAGTGATTGTGAGTTGAAGACACATCAAAAAGCGCACATGATATCCTAATTGGATCAATTACGCCCAAAGTGTCCATCAAGAAACGCAGAAGGGAAAACAATCATGGAACAATTAAGGTAAAAAAATGTATATAAAAATGTATAAAAGGTTAATCTTACTCTTGGTAGAAACATCTTTCTCACCTGCAGTACAAAACCAAATCATAGATTGACAATATCATCATTATCACCAATTGGAAGCAAAAACAAAAAAGAGTAAGATTTAAGAAGAACCATGTCAAAGAAAAATGGAACCTGTGAACAAAGCTTTGGATTTTAAAAAGCTATTATACATGAATTTATACATATGCATTGTTCTAAAAAGAAAAACCAAAGCCAAAGAACTTCCATGGCTACCTATCCATTGGCATGGTGTTGTCAACACAAACACAATGGCATGTAGCACCTTGGGAAGCCACGCCACCAAAACCGCAATGTGGCTAGGGTAAGGAGGGTGAATAAATTATGGAAAAGAGCTTCTAAATTCACAAAACAAATGACGTGAAGGAAGAGTAAAAAATGAAACGTAAATGCGAGAATTAAATAGCACATTTTTAAAAAATGTAGAATAAATACATAAATATTAAACCCAGAACAAAGTGGAAACGATAAAGATAATCAAACAATGAAAAAAATGAATTGGGAAAAGTTATATTAACCACGGCTAATTAATAGGGAATCTGAACAGATTGACATATTTTTAATTTAGAAATATCAAATTAAATTAAAAAAATTAAAATTAAAAATAAAATTACAATTACATCCTTCTTTTATGCGGGAAAATTTATTGCTAAGGCAACCAAAGAACTACACTTCTTTTAAATATATATATATATATATATACATATATATATATATATATATATATAAATAAAGTTGATTCCCACCCATTCTCTCTCACACACACATTTGTGTGGGGGCCTTTTTAATGAGAGTGAGAATAGTAAATGTTAGGTGTATAATCATGTATGGATGACCAAAATTAAAAGGTTATTTAATTGTTATATGATCACTTATAAAAGTCATATTATTTTCATGTTTTTAATTTTGACCATTCATGATATATTCATCCTTCTCACTCTCATATTCATTTGATACGTCTTTTATTTATATATATATATATAGGGGATGTATCCTGTGAAAAAGGCATCCTTATGTAAGAGTGAGAGGGATAAATATAGTCCATTAGATTGAAATTAACGGCGGGATTAACATGTCACTTTTAAGTGACTCACGTACATCTCCTTCTCCAGTCTCTGCCTTCTCCCCTAACCCTTTCATTCGATCCACCTTGAATCAAACTGTTTTGCTGATCACCTTAAACCACCGCCACGGGAATGAAGCATATGCCGTCGGAAACCATCGTTTTATTGCAGATCACAAGGGTAGTGGTTTCACCACTGAACACACCCTTATAACGGAGCCAATTAAAGCCTCCTTTTCCAATCAAATTTTCAATTGCAAACTGTTTGTGCCAAGTCGTATCTCAAACAAGCTAGGAATACTTGCATCGCCTATAGCTCATAACAGGTTGACCAAGTGTTGATAGAAAAAAGGTAATAATACTTGCACCGATAGGATTTGACTCCCAAATTTACGGACCACCCTCACCGAATTACCTTTTGGTATGATTAGCTGGCGAGTAAGCATCAAATTCCAATCACTGAACCAATTTCTTATTAAACCTCAATGGAGATGATGTTCCCGTAACAGAGAAGTGCGAGAATGGAAGGGAGGTGCACGCGATAGTGGAAATAGGGCATAACAAATTAAGCAGTTAACTTTTGGAAAGGGACGAGCACGTGAGGTTTTTAATGAGGTGTTTAATCACAACCATTAATTTTAATCTAATGGACTATATTTATCCCTCTCACTCTCACATAAGGATGTCTTTCTCATAGGATACATCCCCTCTATATATATATATATATATATATATATATATAGTTAGTGTGTGTGTGTTTGGATGGATGGATGTATGTATATATATGAGTGGAGATTAAGTACTCTAAAACAAACTTTTATTAAAATTACACCACTTAATATTCTTTATAAAATATAATTTTAATAAATACAACAGAATGCTTTCTCTTCCAATCTTACAATATGTAAGAATGGATATTTTAGGGTAGACCCTCCAGTGGCGGATCTTAAACAAAATGTTTGAGGGAGCCAAAATAAAATTTTAACATATAAATTATATATATAATTAATTGTTTATAAATTTGAGACTTCATTTTAGAAAGTGTGGCACTCATTTACCACAATTTTCCTCTTAATACCTTTTCACATTCTCTCTTATCTTATTTTATGATAAACTCCACATACAACTTCTAAGAGTGAGATTCTCCTTCTCAATCTTAAATGCTAACATTCTCTCTTTACTCTCTCTTCCTATTTGAATTTTGAATTTTTATATGTTAATAAATGTTAATTCTTAATCTTGAAATTTATTAAGATTCAAAATCTTATCCTATCATTTTCTATTCTATCCTTATTTAATTAATTATAAATCTTTATTCTTATTCTTATTATTTTAATTTACTTAATTATAACTTATACTATTAAATAATAACATAAATTAGATTTCAACAGAAAATATAATCTACTATTAAAATTTTAAATTAAATAATTACTCAAAATTATTTCAATTGTTATTTTTTTATTTTAAAGATATTAATTTATTATAAATTAAATTTTCATTACGCAAGTTAATATACTAGTATTATATTATGCTTTCTCAATCCAACTGTTAAATAATGTAGTATTCACATCACTACTAAAAAAATCAATATTAGAGAGGGATTTTAGAGAGGGATTTTAATCCCTCTCTATTTGCGAGGGATTTTGTGACAAATAAAATTATCCTTCACAAAAGTTGTAGACCTTAAATTTTGTGACGGATTTACAGTGGGAAAATAACCATCGGTAAAATTCGTCACTAATTTCGTCACAACGTTATCGGTTAACAAGTAGAGAGGGATTTTGTGACGGATTTATTCCCTCTCTAACAAATCCGTCACAAAATTCCTCGCTAAATCAGGAACATTTTAGTGAGGGAAAGTTCCCTCACTAATTAGCAAGGAATTTCAGATTCCCTCACTAATTAGCGAGGGATTTCAGATTCCCTCTCTAATTAGCGAGGAATTTTATTTCCCCCACAATGTATCAATAATCTATACCCTCCATTTAGCGAGGGATTTCATATTCCCTCACTAATTAGCGAGGGAATACAGATTCCCTCTCTAATTAGCGAGGGATTGTAATTCCCTCACAAAGTAACAATAATCTATACCCTCAATTTAGCAAGGGATTTCAGATTCCCTCTCTAATTAGCGAGAGATTTTAGTTCCCTCACAAAGTATCAATAATATATACCCTCCATTTAGCAAGGGATTTCAGATTCCCTTACTAATTAGTGAGGGATTTCAGATTCCCTCGCTAATTAGCGAGGGATTTTTATTCCCTCACAAAGTATCAATAATCTATACCCTCCATTTAGCGGGGGATTTTAGATTCCCTCACTAATTAGCGAGGGATTTTAGTTCCCTCACAAAGTATCAATAATATATACCCTCCATTTAGCGAGGGATTTCAGATTCCCTTGCTAATTAGCGAGGGATTTCAGATTCTCTCGCTAATTAGCGAGGGATTTTAATTCCCTCACAAAGTATCAATAATCTATACCCTCCATTTAGCGAGGGATTTCAGATTCCCTCACTAATTAGCGAGGGATTTCAGATTCCCTCTCTAATTAGAGAGGGATTTTAATTCCCTCACAAAGTATCAATAATCTATACCCTTCATTTAGTGAGGGATTTCAGATTCCCTCACTAATTAGCGAGGGATTTCAGATTCCCTCTCTAATTAGTGAGGGATTTTAATTCCCTCACAAAGTAACAATAATCTATACCCTCTATTTAGCGAGGGAATTTTCTTCCCTCTCTAAATAGCGAGGGATTTCATATTCCATCTCTAATTTGCGAGAGATTATCTATTCCCTCTCTAATTTCCCTTTTGAAAAAAATGTAATTTATTTACAACATTTATTAACAAACATATTCATAATTTTTTATAAATTATGATAAAATTTTGAAAGAATGATTGCATTAAATACCTATTTTTAATTTTTTTAGATTTTGATTTTGATTATTTGAGAATTTTGAAATTAAACTTATATCTATAAGACTTTTTGAATCAACATGTAAATTCCCGTAGGGAGAGCTAACCCCACCATAATGGATGTTCCTAGCTCGAACATGAATATTGCATTAGGTGGAGGATACATGTGGTTCAAACCAAAAACTTTTAAAAATATTTTACTTTCCCCTTTTAAAAAATAAAATTATGCTTTTATTTACATGTGTAAGATGTTATAACTCTAACCATAAGTGCCTACTTTCAAGTTAGTGGAAGTGCAAGCAAAATTCCAGTGTGAATTTTTATATGGTGATCACAGAAGATGTCAGGTGTGGTGAGGGGAACCTTGGAACCAAGTTTGGTGATTTTTTGAAATAAAGTGTAATTATGGTGAATTAATTGAAGATAAATAGAGGAAAATTAATAATAAATAGTAAGTCGCCAAAAATTTATGGGAAAAATATTTTAAGCACCTTTTCATGGTAATGCATGTTGGTGGGTTTTGTAAGCGTTTCAGAATTCGTGAATAAGTGACTTGCATGACGCATGTGTACGATGTTATAACCCTAACCCTAAGTGCCTACTTTCAAGTTAGGCGAAGTGCAAGCAAAGTTCGAGTGCGAATTTTTATATGGTGATCACAGGGGATGTCGGGGGTGGTGAAGGGAACCTTGAAACCAAGTTTGATGATTTTTTCAAATAAAGTGTAATTATGGTGAATTAATTGAAGATAAATAGAGGAAAATTAATAATAAATAGTAGGAGTCACCAAAATTTGTGGGAAAATTATTTTAAGAACCTTTTGCATGGTAATGCCTGTTGGTGGGTTTTGGAAATGTTTCAGAATTCGTGGATAAGTGACTTGCATGAAGGCACGTGTAAGATGTTATAACCCTAACCCTGAGTGCCTACTTTCAAACTTAGGGGAAGTGCAAGTAAAGTTCCAATGTGAATTTTTATATGGTGATCACAGGGGATGTCGGTTGTGGTGAGGGGAACCTTGGAACAAAGTTTGGTGATTTTTTGAATTAAAGTGTAATTATGGTGAATTAATTGAAGATAAAAAAAGGAAAATTAATAATAAATAGTAAGAGTCGCCAAAAATTTGTGAGAAAAATATTTTAAGCACCTTTTTTATGGTAATGCATGTTGGTGGGTTTTGGAAGCGTTTCAGAATTCTTGGATAAGTGACTTGTATGACGGCATGTGTACGATGTTATAACCCTAACCCTAAGTGCCTACTTTCAAGTTAGTGGAAGTGCAAGCAAAGTTCGAGTGCGAATTTTTATATGGTGATCACAGGGGATGTCGGGGGTGGTGAGGGGAACCCTGGAACCAAGTTTGATGATTTTTTCAAATAAAGTGTAATTATGGTGAATTAATTGAAGATAAATAGAGGAAAATTAATAATAAATAGTAGGAGTTGCCAAAAATTTGTGGGAAAATTATTTTAAGCACCTTTTGCATGGTAATGCATGTTGGTGGGTTTTGGAAGCGTTTCAGAATTCTTGGATAAGTGACTTGTACGGCGGCATGTGTACGATGTTATAACCCTAACCCTAAGTGCCTACTTTCAAGTTAGGCGAAGTGCAAGCAAAGTTCGAGTGCGAATTTTTATATGGTGATCACAGGGGATGTCGGGGGTGGTGAGGGGAACCTTGGAACCAAGTTTTATGATTTTTTCAAATAAAGTGTAATTATGGTGAATTAATTGAAGATAAATAGAGGAAAATTAATAATAAATAGTAGGATTCGCCAAAAATTTGTGGGAAAATTATTTTAAGCACCCTTTGCATGGTAATGCATGTTGGTGGGTTTTGGAAACGTTTTGAAATTCGTGGATAAGTGACTTGCATGAAGGCACGTGTAAGATGTTATAACCCTAACCCTGAGTGCCTACTTTCAACTTAGGGGAAGTGCAAGTAAAGTTCCAGTGTGAATTTTTATATGGTGATCACAGAGGATGTCGGTTGTGGTGAGGGGAACCTTGGAACAAAAGTTTGGTGATTTTTTGAAATAAAGTGTAATTATAGTGAATTAATTGAAGATAAATAGAGGAAAATTAATAATAAATAGTAAGAGTTGCCAAAAATTTGTGGGAAAAATATTTTAAGCACATTTTGCATGGTAATGCATGTTGGTGGGTTTTGAAAATGTTTCAGAATTCGTGGATAAGTGACTTGCATGAAGGCACGTGTAAGATGTTATAACCCTAACCCTGAGTGCCTACTTTCAACTTAGGGGAAGTGCAAGTAAAGTTCCAGTGTGAATTTTTATATGGTGATCACAGGGGATGTCGGTTGTGGTGAGGGGAACCTTGGAACCAAGTTTGGTGATTTTTCGAAATAAAGTGTAATTATGGTGAATTAATTGAAGATAAAAGAGGAAAATTAATAATAAATAGTAAGAGTCGCCAAAATTTTGTGGGAAAAATATTTTAAGCACCTTTTTCATGGTAATGCATGTTGGTGGGTTTTGGAAGCGTTTCAGAATTTTTGGATAAGTGACTTGTATGACGGCATGTGTACGATGTTATAACCCTAACCCTAAGTGCCTACTTTCAAGTTAGTGGAAGTGCAAGCAAAGTTCGAGTGCGAATTTTTATATGGTGATCACAGGGGATGTCGGGGGTGGTGAGGGGAACCCTGGAACCAAGTTTGATGATTTTTTCAAATAAAGTGTAATTATGGTGAATTAATTGAAGATAATAGATGAAAATTAATAATAAATAGTAGGAGTTGCCAAAAATTTGTGGGAAAATTATTTTAAGCACCTTTTGCATGGTAATGCATGTTGGTGGGTTTTGGAATCGTTTCGGAATTCTTGGATAAGTGACTTGTATGGCGGCATGTGTACGATGTTATAACCCTAACCCTAAGTGCCTACTTTCAAGTTAGGCGAAGTGCAAGCAAAGTTCGAGTGCGAATTTTTATATGGTGATCACAGGGGATGTCGGGGGTGGTGAGGGGAACCTTGGAACCAAGTTTTATGATTTTTTCAAATAAAGTGTAATTATGGTGAATTAATTGAAGATAAATAGAGGAAAATTAATAATAAATAGTAGGATTCGCCAAAAATTTGTGGGAAAATTATTTTAAGAACCCTTTGCATGGTAATGCATGTTGGTGGGTTTTGGAAACGTTTTGAAATTCGTGGATAAGTGACTTGCATGCAGGCACGTGTAAAATGTTATAACCCTAACCCTGAGTGCCTACTTTCAACTTAGGGGAAGTGCAAGTAAAGTTCCAGTGTGAATTTTTATATGGTGATCACAGAGGATGTCGGTTGTGGTGAGGGGAACCTTGGAACCAAAGTTTGGTGATTTTTTGAAATAAAGTGTAATTATAGTGAATTAATTGAAGATAAATAGAGGAAAATTAATAATAAATAGTAAGAGTTGCCAAAAATTTGTGGGAAAAATATTTTAAACACATTTGCATGGTAATGCATGTTGGTGGGTTTTGAAAATGTTTCAGAATTAGTGGATAAGTGACTTGCATGAAGGCACGTGTAAGATGTTATAACCCTAACCCTGAGTGCCTACTTTCAACTTAGGGGAAGTGTAAGTAAAGTTCCAGTGTGAATTTTTATATGGTGATCACAGGGGATGTCGGTTGTGGTGAGGGGAACCTTGGAACCAAGTTTGGTGATTTTTCGAAATAAAGTGTAATTATGGTGAATTAATTGAAGATAAAAAGAGGAAAATTAATAATAAATAGTAAGAGTCGCCAAAATTTTTTGGGAAAAATATTTTAAGCACCTTTTTCATGGTAATGCATGTTGGTGGGTTTTGGAAGCGTTTCCGAATTCTTGGATAAGTGACTTGTATGGCGGCATGTGTACGATGTTATAACCCTAACCCTAAGTGCTTACTTTCAAGTTAGGGGAACTGCAAGCAAAGTTCGAGTGCGAATTTTTATATGGTGATCACAGGGGATGTCGGGGGTGGTGAGGGGAACCCTGGAACCAAGTTTGATGATTTTTTCAAATAAAGTATAATTATGGTGAATTAATTGAAGATAAATAGAGGAAAATTAATAATAAATAGTAGGAGTTGCCAAAAATTTGTGGGAAAATTATTTTATGAACCTTTTGCATGGTAATGCATGTTGGTGGGTTTTGGAAATGTTTCAGAATTCGTGGATAAGTGACTTGCATGAAGGCACGTGTAAGATGTTATAACCCTAACCCTGAGTGCCTACTTTCAACTTAAGGGAAGTGCAAGTAAAGTTCCAATGTAAATTTTTATATGGTGATCACAGGGGATGTCGGTTGTGTTGAGGGGAACCTTGGAACCAAGTTTGGTGATTTTTTGAATTAAAGTGTAATTATGGTGAATTAATTGAAGATAAAAAAAGGAAAATTAATAATAAATAGTAAGAGTCGCCAAAAATTTGTGGGAAAAATATTTTAAGCACCTTTTGCATGGTAATGCATGTTGGTGGGTTTTGGAAACATTTTAAATTTCGTGGATAAGTGACTTGCTTGAAGGCACGTGTAAGATGTTATAACCCTAACCCTAAGTGCCTACTTTCAACTTAGGGGAAGTGCAAGTAAAGTTCCAGTGCGAGTTTTTATATGGTGATCACAGGGGATGTCGGGTGTGTGGTTAGGGGAACTTTGGAACCAAAGTTTGGTGATTTTTTGAAATAAAGTGTAATTATAGTGAATTAATTGAAGATAAATAGAGGAAAATTAATAATAAATAGTAAGAGTCGCCAAAAATTTGTGGGAAAATTATTTTAAGCACATTTTGCATGGTAATGCATGTTGGTGGGTTTTGGAAATGTTTCAGAATTCGTGGATAAGTGACTTGCATGAAGGCACGTGTAAGATGTTATAACTCTAACCCTAAGTGCCTACTTTCAACTTAGGGGAAGTGCAAGTAAAGTTCCAGTGTGAATTTTTATATGGTTATCACAGGGGATGTCGGTTGTGGTGAGGGGAACCTTGGAACCAAGTTTGGTGATTTTTTGAAATAAAGTGTAATTATGGTGAATTAATTGAAGATAAAAAGAGGAAAATTAATAATAAATAGTAAGAGTCGCCAAAAATTTGTGGGAAAAATATTTTAAGCACCTTTTTCATGGTAATGCATGTTGGTGGATTTTGGAAGCGTTTCAGAATTCTTGGATAAGTGACCTGTATGACGACATGTGTACGATGTTATAACCCTAACCCTAAGTGCCTATTTTCAAGTTAGGGGAACTGCAAGCAAAGTTCGAGTGGGAATTTTTATATGGTGATCACAGGGGATGTCGGGGGTGGTGAGGGGAACCTTGGAACCAAGTTTGATGATTTTTTCAAATAAAGTGTAATTATGGTGAATTAATTGAAGATAAATAGAGGAAAATTAATAATAAATAGTAGGAGTCGCCAAAAATTTGTGGGAAAATTATTTTAAGCACCTTTTGCATGGTAATGCATGTTGGTGGGTTTTGGAAACGTTTTGAAATTCGTGGATAAGTGACTTGCATGAAGGCACGTGTAAGATGTTATAACCCTAACCCTAAGTGCCTAGTTTCAACTTAGAGGAAGTGCAAGTAAAGTTCCAGTGTGAATTTTTATATGGTGATCACAGGGGATGTCGGGTGTGGTGAGGGGAACCTTGGAACCAAAGTTTGGTAATTTTTGAAATAAAGGGTAATTATAGTGAATTAATTGAAGATAAATAGAGGAAAATTAATAATAAATAGTAAGTGTCACAAAAAATTTGTGGGAAAAATATTTTAAGCACATTTTGCATGGTAATGCATGTTGGTGGATTTTGGAAGCGTTTCGAAATTCGTGGATAAGAGACTTGCATTAAGACATGTGTAAGATGTTATAACCTTAACCCTAAGTTCCTACTTTCAAGTTAGTGGAAGTGTAATCAAAGTTCGAGTGTGAAGTTTTGTATGGTGATCGCAGAGGATGTTGGGGGTGGTGAGGGGAACCTTGGAACAAAGGTTGGTGATTTTTTTGTAATAAAGTGTAATTATGGTGAATTAATTGAAGATAAATAGAGGATAATTAATAATAAATAGTAAGAGTCGCCAAAAATTTGTGAAAAAATTATTTTAAACCCTTTTGCATGATAATGCTTGTTGGTGGGTTTTGAAAGTGTTTTGGAATTAAAATAAAATATCTGATCGTTGCGTATGTTAAAATAAAATATTCTAAATTTAATAATAAAATTTGTGTGAGCTATACTCACCTCTATGGAAGCTCAAGGAGAAGAGGAGGGAAGTTGGGGAAAGTTAGGGGCAAGATCCTTGGCTTTGATCTCCTTCCTTCATGCTTCCTTGGAGTTTCTCTCTAGAAGTCTTTCCCTCTCTCTCTAAAATGAAGAAGAACCGGTAGAAAATGTGGAGAGACCCTAAAAACGTGTTTTTAAAGCGACTAGAAATCGTGCTCTCGCTCAGGCTGCGCTCGAATTCACTAATATCCTCTCTGTTTTCTGCGCTCGGGCTCAGCTTGAGCTAGAAAACCCGATTGGATTTCCCCCCTGATTATGATATCCTCGCTCAGGTTGTGCTTGAGCGCAGACTGAGCGAGCATATTAGCCCCCCAAAACTTGATTTTTACCCTTCTTTAATTCTAACTCAATTCTCTTCCACTCAAACCTAATTCCTTTCCCTAAAACCTCATTCTAACTTAGTTTTTTTCATCCAAATCTCCCTGCACTCGAATCGTTGCCAAATCAACTATTTTATTCCTAAAGCCTATTTCATTGCTATTTTAACACACCTAATGACTAAAACATAGGGTGATTCGCTTCTCCCTAACTCCCAATATCATACCCTTCCAACTTAGTTCTTCTTCATCCAACCTTTTTTTCTCATCCTTATACCTTTGCGATTTTCTCTGTCTTAGGGCGTGATTCCTTCTAAGTACAACCTACAATTGTTTGACTTAACACTTGGTTATTATTCCAAAATCTCTTAAAACCCGAACCTCTTAATTTATTTATCTTATTCTTATCTAAATTCACATTAAATCCCCAAATCTCTCCTTCTACCTCTAACCTTCCTCTCTTGGCCGGACCCATAGCCTAAGGCTTTTGCTATACTCTCTAGGCCCTAATTTTTGGGATGTTACAACGGGTATTATAGTACCCTACCCAGATCCTACCCATTGTCATCCTTATATATAATAATTAATTAATATAATTATATATTTATATTAATTTTTATAATTACATATTCTGGATTTTAAAGTAATTACTATTTTTATATTTACTATTTATTTATAGAATTATTTATAATATAATATATATGGTTACTTTTCTTTAAAGTAATATATAGAATTATGTAAATAATATAAACATAAAAATAGGATAAGTTTAGTTAATATTTTTTCATAACTCAGTTCCAATTTTTAATGAAGTCAAAGTTTTCCCCCTTTCTTCATTTCACCCTCCCGCCCCCTTCTTCATTTCACCCCCTTCTTCATTTCAACCCCCAAATAGAAACATAGAACCCTAAATCCCCCTAACTTCGTTTCCTTGTCTCGCACCCTAAACCCTAATAGAGAAAGGGAAGCCACACAATGGCGACGATTTGAGCCGCAGCGACGTGCAGGCGAGGGTAGGCTGCGTTCATGACCAGAATGGCACTCGCGCGCGGGGGAAGGGATCTGTTGGAGGCTGTGAAGAACAGCGGTGCGACGGTGGGTCACGCGGTGCTCCGGCTATGGGGCTGGTTTTGGTGGTGGTGGGAGGAGCTGTGAGATGCAGCGGTGTGGAGGTCATTCGATTTGAACTGGGATCTGGATAGTGGAGGGGAATAGCGGTGGTGGTCAACGACGCGTCGGCTTGGGCCGCTAATAAGGTGGTCGCGATGGTTGCCGCGCTTAGGAACGCAGCTCGTGACAACAAGAAGAACAGGATTATCCCCTGGCATGTGCTGCTCGCAGTGAGGAACGATGAGGAGCTTGGGAACAATATATACAAACATGATTTTTTTTCTCTTTTTTCTGGATTTTAATGTTCATTTTTGCTTCTATATTGCAAATCTTAAGTATTTTCCTGATGTCTCCCTTGATTTAGGAAAATGTAATGTTCTATTTTTTAACATATTTGTACGATTGCATGACACTTGAATTTCTTTGTTTTTGGTCACTTGACAGTGTCTTTAAAGCTAGATCTTTTTGAGGGCATGTGTTTTGATTTCACCACCGAGAACATTAAAATTCCAACGGCTCACTATGAGTTTGGCTCAACCTTCATTGATCATCCAAGGGTAACTCGGGTTTGATTGAAATGGTCTTTTAGTTACTTCTTTTAAACTACACTCTCAGTTATGATGATGTTCTACAGTTGTTGCTCTGGGGGAGAATATTGGTTGATGGCAGGCTGAATGCAGGAGTCAAGTGTGATTTGTCTGAAAATCTCAGTGAATTTTTTTAAGTTTTCATTTTATTCTAAATATATCTTACTAGACAAAATCATTCAGTGTCCTCTCGTTAACTTGTCATTTTTTTTTTTTGTGCAGCTCTGAACTTGATCTTCTCATTTACAAATGGAGTAGACTAGGATTGTCCATACAGACTGCAGTTTCAACTCCCCAAGGTTTTACAGAACAAGCCAATCAAATTCTTTAATGAGGTAAATGTTCACACCTTTTTCTTTTTGAATCAATAACTGCATCTAGCTTAACATGCAAATCATTCTCTCATATTTCTGTACCTAGTTATTTAAGTAGTGTATATAATATGAGGTATAGGAATCTCTTTATCAGAATTTTAATGACCTGCATGATTGGATTCTGTTCTTCAACGTTTAGAAGTATGAACTATGAAATGTCTTTCTTTATCCAAATGAACTATAAAAATGTTATTGAAGTAATTAAGGAGTTTTTGAGTAAGTAAATCTGATGTGTTTAGTTTGTGGTGAAGATATATACAAGTCAAATGAGAACAGAGAATTTGCGCTAGTGCCACCCCAAACATATTGGTAATGAATAAAGTGACGAGTTATGAAAATAAAGTAATTGAGCTTTACAGGGAAGGGAAATAAGGTAGGAAACAAGCCTTATCTGTTTGTGTTTCTCAAGTTCCAAGCAGGCTGGTGGGGGCTTGCTGAGTCTATAATGATGAGTTTGAATTAACTTTTATTTCTATTTTTTGGGTGATTGATATTTCTATTTCATTTGTAACATTATTTCAAAAGGGTCGGAATGAAAACTAAAACAATTGATTAATTCTGGATTAATCACAGAGAGTCTATTAATTAAACAGGACAGTTTAATTATTAATTATTAATTATTATAATTTTTTAAGGAAAGAAAAAGATTGTTTAGGAAATAAGTATTATATTATTGGTGCTTATATCCTAGACAAGGACATCTTTCCTTTATATTCGAAATTATGCCTGTTGCAAAATTTACAATTCATTTGAGATTTGATTTTATAGTTCAGCAAGGCTCATTTTGGGTCACCTTACCATTTTCGAATCAATGTATTTATGTAGTTATTTTCTTGTGGTTGATGCTGTGTGATAAAGACTCCTACCCCTTTGAATTAGTTGTTGGAGGCCACTCTGATCGTCAGGGAATGGATCCATTTAGGCTTCTATTCATATTCATCATCATCTTGATTGTTTCTATTTATATATTATATATAGTTTAATAGGCTCTTTCTACCACTTTCGGTGTGTAATATATAACATTACATAACAATCATCCTGGCTTATTTTATAAATATTCTATCAATTAAATATAAATATTAGAGTTGAAAAGGAATATAGCAACACGTGCATAAAAATGGCTATACCAAAATTTTTTTAAAAGGGGGAGTGTTACAAACTTAATCTTTTCTTGTTTTCAATGTTTGACATTTCTCCTTTACAATTTCAAAGAGGGATGATTCATTAGGAGGGGGAGTCCCATAGGACCATCTGAAGCTAGAGTATATGCCTATACCAAAGTATTCTTTTTATATCAACTTTTATATTTCATCCCTTCTAAGATATTATTTTAATGAATTATCGAAGTTTTGATTTAAGATATTTCATCCCTTTTATGCCCTGTTGGTTTTCTAACAATGTGATGGTACCTTTGTTGTTGGCAGGATAAAGCTGCTCACATCATACTGCATGCAATGCAAGGTATTGTTTCATTTTAGCTTGTACTAAACTGGCTCTAGAATTGATGGTTTTGGTATATCAACCTGTTTGTCTTTGTTATTGTTTGATATTAGCTATTTACTTTGATAAATCCAACTATGTTAATTGCAGATATTAATTAGAGATAAAGAAGACATTGAGGGATGTGGGTAGCGTTCTATATGACAGGACATCATTGGATTATTATGTCTAAGAAAGGAGTCGTGATAATGTCACCTTCATTGCACTGTAAGTAGCACTATTGATATTTATGTAATAGGTGTTCTGTAACTTTTAATTTCCCCAAAGTTAGATTCTAGTTGTGTTACTTATTAATTATACTTAAAGTTGGAGAAACTGGAGAAACTACGGCCACAGGTTTTGCTATATGTACATACATGAGTAAAACTTTAATGTTTATTTTTTTTGCTTATGTTTCATTATTAGTCCTTATAGTACAATAAAATCTTTATTTGAGATGGGAAATATTATTTATTGTTTTTATTTGTTATGACATTGTATATTTTAGAGAGTGGAAGAATATTTCGAAATTGGAGGGATTCGAAGGGGAAGGGAGTGAGGGGATAGCAGTACTAAAAATTTTGAAATTAGAGAGGGAAGAAATCCCTCTCTAAACAGTTAGTGATGGAATTTGTGACGGACAGAAAATCCGTAACTAAAAGTGGCGTCACTAAACTCTAGCGAGGGAATGCAAAAACCCGTCACAAATAGCGAGGGAATTTAAAAATCATTTGGAAAAGAAAGATTAAATTTCGTCGCTAATGCTGACGGAATTTATTTCCGTCACAATTAGCGACGGAAATAAATTCCGTCACAATTAGAGACGGAATTAAATTCCGTCACAACTAGCGACGGAATTTCATCTTTCTTTTTCAAAGGATTTAGTGACGGAATTTAATGAGTCCCTCGCTATTTGTGACGGATTTTTGCATTCCCTCGCAAGTGTTTAGTGACGGATTTTTTGTCCATCACAAATTCCGTCGCTAATTGTTTAGCGAGGGATTTTTCATGGTTTAGAGAGGGATTTCTTCCCTCTCTAATTTCAAAATTTTTAGTAGTGCATATTGAACAAACACACCAAGTTTTAGAAATTTAAAACATTCATAAGTATATAATCTATCTTATAGTCAATATTTACTTATATTTTAAGAAGTGTATTACACATTAAAATAAATTTATTTGATGAAGTGTTAATTAATTTTTGAACGAGTTTTGATTAACATACACCTTATTTCTCTTACATTTTCTTTTCCACCTCCCCTTTCCTTTCTATTTGTCTCTTTCTTTTTGATCATATCATCCATCTCATCTCTAACTTTTCACTTATCCTCCATTTATTTATTTTTTTTCCTTTTCGATCATATCATCAATCTCATCTCTAACTTTTAGCTTATACTCCATTTATTTTTTAGGTGAATCCACCTCAACACATATACACCAATGTAAATTTTAAGGATAAAATATGTTTTTCGTCCTTGTATTTTTTGTCAACTTTGCCTTTCATTCCTGACTTTTAAAACCTTTTTTTATATCTTATACTTTTAAAACATCTTAATTATAGTCCTTAGCATTAATCAATTTTGTTAAGTTAATGATGAATTCAATTGTTCAATAATTGGACTCGGCATCTACATGGATTAAATGAGACTCAACACTAAGGTCATTAACTTAATAGAGCTAATTAATATTAGAGACTATGATTAAGGTGTTTAAAAAGTGTGAAGATATAAAACAAATGTTTTAAAATTCAGAGACGAAGATCAAAGTTAAATAAAAATACAGGGACTAAAATTATCTTTTACCCAAAATTTAATAATTATATATATACCTACAAATATTATTGAAAAAGTTTGGGGAGCCATGGCTCCCCCGGTTATAACAAAAGTCCGCCCCTGAGACCCTCTAAGTTTGGGTCTACCGTAGACCCATACGTTTTATTACTATAAAAAATAAATTTAAATTAATAAAATATATTATTAAACTTTTTTAATATTAAATTTATACTATTTATGGTAAAGGTCTACCGTAGATCCAAAATATAAGGGTTTGCACTAAAATTCCCTAGGTAAGAAAAAATGTGTTCAAACACTTCAATTTTATTCCAATTGAAAGAGGGGATCAGGGGATTTATTAATGGAGTAATAATATTTTATACTCACCTTCTCTTTCATCTCCTTCTCCATCTCTTTTTTTTTTTCCTTTTTATATTTTTCTATTACATCATCTATCAAATTTTACTTCTATTTTATCTCTCTTCATTTAAAGGTGGATCACCTCCTAAATGTACATTAATCATTTTTCTTATTAAGGTGATCATACATAAGTCAAGGGTAAAATTCCTTCACTGTCTCTCTTTCGTCGCCAAATTGAAAATAACCCCAACCTTAGATTATGGAGAGAATGGATCTCTATTATATTTGGCTATCCAATTAATTGTTTTAAAATTTATTGAGAAAAATTATCCATGGTTAAAATTACAAAAAAAGAAAAAAAGGGGGGGGGGGAATGATCAAACATTCACACTTAAATTTTTTTAATGTGTGGTATGGATAAAAGAGAGATAAAAATACAAAATGAAATAAAAAGAAAAAAGATGAAAGATGTATAGTAAATTAGTAATTGTTGTGTTAAGAAAGGAATAACCAAATAAAAAAAGAGGTGTAAAATAAAATATATATTGAAAAGAGAATATACAGTAGGGTGTAGTAGGTGCAAAAGTGAATGTGTTGTCGCATTGGAGTGCTCAATGACAACGAACGTGGAATGTCCAGCAAGAAGCCACGGTATTTGTCCCATACCACAAGAATCTAATGGAGGAGAAGTGGACATACAGGGGCGTAGCAAAGGCCTGCAAGGTTCACCGTCCCTAAAAAATTTTCAAATTTTTTTGTTAATTATATAAATCCTATATAATATATTTTATGAATTATTACTTTATCTCTCCTAAAAATTTTGCAAATTCTGTAATATAAAGTACTTCTTTACAATTCTTGTTATTTATCTTTATTTTGTCAAAAAAAGTTTTAACTTTTTATTATTTTATTTTTTATATTAATTATTTTTTCTTATTTAGAGAATATAAGATAATATTTAAAATTATAGATAAGATTTTATTAGAAATATTAGTCCATAAAAAATAAAAAGATCAAAATTGGAAGCATACAAGCATTGCAAAGAATAGGAAAGTTGCAAAGAATAGGAAAGAAGGGAGAAAATATCATCTACATACCACATGTGTTGCAAGTGGGATACATTAATCGTATGTTTGTTTTAAATTTTAGTTTTGAAACAAATGAGATTGAAAGAATATTTTATGAGTTTTAATAAAAGAAATTTTTATGAAAAATGAGTGGAATTTTATTTTATTTTTGCTATATTTAATATTTTAGAATTTAGATGATCATATTTATAATTCCCCCCCTCACACTTAATTCTCTTTTTAATTATCACTCATAATTAATTTCATAATTTTAGAATTAAATTCTCCATCCAAATACTGTGGATAATATAATGGCATTATTTTCAAAATATAAATATACATAGATATTTTAAAATAAATGTTTTAATAAAATGTAAATTTTTCACTTATCTCAAAGTTTGTCGTTTCACTACAAACTTAATTTTAAAAAGTAAAAATATTTACCAAACACCCATCTATTTAATCATATTATTTTATTTTAATGTATAATATATTATTGAAATTATAAAAAAATATATATATTATGAGATTATACATCTTTATCAAAGGGTTGTGGCTCGATTGGCAACGCAAGCTGAGATTGTGGGAAGAACTCCCGGGTTCGATCCCCACTAAACACACTCTTCGGGAGGGGTGAGAAGCCTTAACTGTGACTAAGCCCCGAAAATGATTGCCCCTGGTAATAGGGATACCTGTGGTTAACACAAAAATAAAATTATATATATCTTTAAATTTTGAATTATTAAAATTTTGATATGCAAGATCATTAAGATAATATCACATATTTCAATAGTTAAATTAAGACTAAATCTTCATTTTGGTCCTTGACAAATTTGGAGTCGATCACATTAGTCCCTGAAAAATGAAAAATTCATTTTTCATCTCTTAAAAATGAAAAATCAAATAAAATCGAAATCTCACAGAAACCGAAAACAAAATTAAATCGAAATCCAAAAAATCAAAAAATGCAAAAATCAAATTTTTTTATTAGATTAGATTGGATTTCGGATCATATGTAGAAAACCTATCAAATCCAATCCAAACCAAACTTATATGCATAAATATTATTTTATTAATAAAGTAATCATATATTTATATTTTTATATGTATATATTTATGAAATAACTCATACCAATATACTTTTTATAGTTTTATTATCTAATTTACATAGTATTATTTTAATATCTTTATAAGTATATCAATTTTAAATTAGTTTCCATGTTTCATGTTCTTTTTTGTATATAGTTTTATATTTATATTAATAAATAAAATAATAATATAAAAATCGAAAAACCAATCCAATCCAAACCACTTCAAATCAGATTGGATTGGTTCAAATTTAAATTTAAAATCAAATCGATTGGATAATTAAATAAATCGATATGATTGGATTGGATGATTTTTCGCTTCAAAATCGATCTAATCCAATTTGCGAACACCCCTACCTAAAAAAACAAAATCAAATGATTTTTTCATCATTGAGGGACAAAAATGTAATTATCATATTTCAAGAACTAATATGACCCATCTTAAATTTTTCAAGTACCAAAATGAGTGTTTTCTCATTAACTTGATTAATTTTACACTCACCAAATGTTATTAGGTGATGCAATTAAGTGTTCAATATATACAACAGGTGTCAATGCATCTTGAATAATAGATACAAACACACACATACAAAATTAAGAGGAGAATTTGTTTTTACTAGTGTAAATCGAAACACATTATTCAATAATTTTTATTGGATAATTTTATCCAAAAATCTGCTATTAGATTAAAAGTTTATATCAAAAAATCATTTATATAAAAATTTATATTGATTTAAAATTATTTAATATCTTGTTGATATATTCTAATATTAATGTTATACATATTTTTAAAATATATGAAAACAAGAACTATTTATATTCTTCATGTTGTTTAATTAATTTTTATAAGATTTAGCACAAAGTAATGGTTAAACTGACAAAATAACATTTTAACTAAAGTTATGAATGTTATAAGAATATTACATTCTCACACTACTTAAACTTGCTCTCCATACTAATTAATATTATGATGTGATGTCTATCAAAATTGTTTCCATCACATTTATTTATAAGCTTACATGTGAAATAAAAACGTGTAGTAAAATTACAATCAATGACACCTCAAATCTTTTACAACTTATTCTCTATTTTTCTTTCAATATCTCTTCTTTGCCTATTAAATCACCTATTATATTTCTCATTTTCCCTTTCATCTCTTTTGTATATCTGTCATAATTCATATAGGTGTTGATGCCCCGTGTTTTCCATTACTTTACTGCCCCTCAAACCAACCACAATAATACCTCCATGATTTTCCATTATTGCCCCCCTCATCAAACCAACCACAATACCTTGGCCCTTTGCATATTAATTAATTCATCTTTATAAGTATCTACTTCCATGCCCAAGACAACCAACCCCTTCAAAACAATACCAAAGGCCTAGTTAGGAAAAGAAAATGGTGGTTGAAGCTCCCATCCATGTCCTGCTGGTGTCATTCCCAGCACAAGGACACATAAATCCCATGCTTAGACTAGGCAAACACCTAGCTGCAAAGGGTTTGTTTGTAACCTTTTCCACCACAGAGAACACTGGTAAAGACATGAGAGCTGCTAACACCATCAATGAAACATCAGCCACTCCAGTTGGTGATGGTTTTCTCAAGTTTGAGTTCTTTGATGATGGTTTAGCAGATGATGATCCCAAGAGGAAAATCCTTATCGAGTACATAGCACATCTTGAGCTTGTTGGGAAGAAAGTCATTTCCCAAATGTTAAACAAACATGCCGAGGCAAACAGGCCAGTTTCTTGCATCATAAACAACCCCTTTCTTCCATGGGTTTGTGATGTAGCCACAGAACATGGAATACCCTGTGCCTTGCTCTGGATTCAATCTAGTGCTGTTTTCACCACTTATTACCATCACTTCCATAAACTATTACCTTTCCCCACTGATGCTGAGCCTTACATTGATGTTCAATTGCCTGGGAATAATGGCATACTCCTTAAATACAATGAAATCCCTGACTTTTTGCATCCATTTAGCCCCTTTCCTTTTCTAGGGACATTGATCTTGGAACAATTTAAGGTCATGTCCAAACCATTCTGCATTTTGATGGACACATTTGAGGAGTTAGAAAATGATTACATTAGCTACCTATCAAAATTCTTCCTCATTAGGCCTGTTGGTCCTTTGTTCAAGAACTCAAAAGCACTAGCCACAAGTAAAATCCGTGGTGATTTTGTTAAAACTGATGATTGCATTGATTGGCTTAGCTCAAGGTCCCCTGCATCTGTGGTGTACATTTCCTTTGGAAGTATTGTGCACATACCACAAGAACAGGTGGATGAAATTGCTTATGGGCTAATGATATCTCAAGTCTCATTCTTGTGGGTACTAAAACCACCACATAGAGATTTAGCACTAAAGTCACATGTTCTACCTGATGGATTCATTGAGAGAACTAGTGACAGGGGAAAAGTGGTACAATGGAGTCCACAAGAAGAGGTGTTAGCACATCCTTCAGTGGCTTGCTTCCTCACACATTGTGGATGGAATTCTTCAATGGAAGCACTTACTTTAGGAGTGCCAATGTTGACATTTCCAGCATGGGGTGACCAAGTCACAAATGCAAAATTCTTAGTAGATGTTTTTAAGGTAGGGATTCGATTGGGTTATAGCCAAGCTGAAAACAAATTGATAAACAGGTATGAGGTAAAGAAGTGCTTGCTAGAAGCTATGGTGGGGCCAAAAGCAAAGGAGTTAAAACAAAATGCATTGAAGTGGAAGATGGCAGCAAAGGCTGCAACGGACCGTGATGGCTCCTCTAGCCAGAGTCTTGATGCCTTTGTGGATGATATTAAAAAGAAGCAGATCAAGAAGACTCTTTTGAAATGAACTTGTTTACAACAATCAAATTTAAGTATGGATCTAGTCTCCATTTGTTATCATAAGGTGTAGAAGTACCATATTATATTTTTTGTAATATATTTCCTTTTATATTTTTATTTTTTTTATCTCTTTTTCTCTCTCAATCTCTCTTATTTTCTTATTATCACATCATTATTTTATTATTTTTCTTCTTGTTCATTGGTGTTTATACACCGTTTCTAGGTTTTAAAAGAATCTTTCTCATAAGTTGTATCATGATGATAAATTTATCTATTCTCCATTTAATATAGGGTGTACATTATATTTATTATTACTTCTACTCCTTTATTTAAAAATAAAAGGATGTATGTTTCTAAATGTATTAATTGTTAAATTTCTTTTATATTTTTAATTTATTATAAGTTTTATATTAATGAGACACTCACCTGTTATACCCAATAGGGTCGACCTAGTGGTTGGGAGTTTGAGTAGTTTAACATGAGGTTCTAGGTTCAAACCTTATTGCTTTCCTTGTACACCAAAAAAAGACACTCACTTGTTATATATATAAGTATAATTTATTTGTGAGAAGTTGTATCTTTATCTTTATCTTTATCTTTATATATATAAAAGTAAGGTAGTGAAATGATCCTTTGATATCTAAAAGGAGGATAAAATGGTAAATTTTTTTCAATAAAACTTCTAAAAATAGTAAATCACTTTTTGTATATTAAATTGTTAACATTATTAATATCATTAATTATGTTAATGGAAAAAAACACTATTATTAACTTATAAAAATAATCATAATAATAATAAAGATATATCCTCTAATATACCTCAAAGCCTATAACTTTTACTAATCTTTATTTTACTTAATTAAATAATTTAATTTATTTGAGAAATTACAAATACTAATATCTGAAAAATGATTAATAGCGGCTTAAATTAATTGAGATAAAATGCATAAATCAATAAGTAGGGGCAATTATAAAAATAAATAATACCAATTATTAAATTAAACATTTTTTAATAAATGAAAATGAAAAATGTTAGTCACATGTGAATCTCTTTAATGTAAAATGCTTTTAGTTAAATATGGGAAGTGACCTCGGGATATAAAAATAGGATATTAGAGAGAATAAGACTTAAGAAAAATTGAAATAAGAGTTTCTTGATAAAAGAGTTAATGGAGGGGGTGATTGGAAATGAGGGGAGAAGTTAAAATATAGGTTCTATGTTTATTAACGTTCACAAGAATTTACCTCAAAAGCCTATAACTTTTACTAATCTTTGTTTTACTTAATTAAATAATTTAATTTATTTGAGAAATTACAAATATTAATACCTGAAAAATAATTAAAAGTTGCTTAAATTAATTACGATAAAATGCATAAATCAAAAAGTGGGGGCAATAATAAACATAAATAATATGAAATTATTAAATCAAGCACTTTTTAACAAATGAAAATGAAGAATATTAGTCACATATGAATCTCTTTGATGTAAACTACTTTTAATTAAATATGGGAAGTCGTCAGGATAGAAAAGAGGATATTATAGGGAATAAGACTTAAGAAAATTTGAAATAAGAGTTCCATGATAGGAGAGTTAATGGAGGGGGTGGTTGGAAATGGGAGAAATTAAAAGATAAGTTCTATGCTTATTAACGTTCATAAGAATTTACCTCAAAGACATATAACTTTTATTAATCTTTATTTCACTTAATTAAATAATTTAATTTATTTATGAAATTACAAATATTAATACATGAAAATAATTAAAAGTGGCTTAAATTAATTGCAATAAAATAAAATGCATAAATAAAAAAAGGGACAATAATAAATGTAAATAATACGAATTTATTAAATCAAGCACTTTTTAACAAATGAAAAATGAGGAATTAGTCACATGAATCTCTTTGATGTAAAATGTTTTAATTAAATATGAGAAATGGCGTCAGGACAGAAAAGAGGATATTAGAGGGAATAAGACTTAAGAAAAATTGAAATAAGAGTTCCCTAATATGAGATTTGATGGAGGAAGTGATTAGAAATGGGATGAGAAGTTAAAAGATAGGTTATATGCTTATTAACCTTCATAAGAAATTACCTCAAAAGCCAATAATTTTTACTAATTAATCTTTGTTTTACTTAAATAAATAATTTAATTTATTTGAGAAAATACAAATATTAATTCCGGAAAAATAATTAAAAGTGGCTTAAATTAATTGTAATAAAATGCATAAATCAAAAAGTGGGGGCAATAATAAAAATAAATAATACGAAATTATTAAATTAAGCAAGTTTAACAAATGAAAATGAAAATCATTAGTCTCATGTGCATCTCTTTGATGTAAAATGCTTTTAGTTAAATATGGGAAGTGGTGTCGGGATAGAAAAGAAGATATTAGAGGGAATAAGACTTAAGAAAAATTGGAATAAGAGTTCCATGATAGAATAGCCGATGGAGGGGATGATTGAAAATAGGAGAAGTTAAAAGATAGCTTCTATGCTTATTAATGTTCATAAGAATTTACCTCAAAAGCCTATAACTTTTATTAATCTTTGTTTTACTTAATAAAATAATTTAATTTATTTGAGAAATTACAAATATTAATACCTGAAAAATAATTAAAAGTCGCTTAAATTAATTGCGATAAAATGCATAAATCAAAAAGTGGGGGCAATAAACACTTTTTAACAAATCAAAATGAAGAATGTTAGTCACATGTGAATCTCTTTGATGTAAAATGTTTTTAGTTAAATATGGGAAGTGCAGTCCGGATAGAAAAGAGGATATTAGAGGGAATAAGACTTAAGAAAAATTGAAATAAGAGTTTATGATAAGAGAGTTGATAGAAATGGTGATTGGAAATGAGAGGAGAAGTTAAAAGATAGATGCTATGCTTATTAATGTTCATAAGAATTGTTAGTTATTTTTCAAAATCTAAAATGTTATATATATATATATATATCTATATATATAATTTTTCTAAAAATATGATATTAATGGATATTTAGTTATTTAATTAATTGTTTCCATTTTTATTTTGGAAATATAACATCTTTTTGAATATTTTAATTCATATTAACAGTCCATGTGTTACAGATGAATAATTTGATAGGCTTGATAATGTTTATACTTTTAAATTTCTTAGTACAATAAGTTATTCAAAATTTTCAAACTATAACATTAAAATTGAAGCAGTATTTCTATCATATTATTGAGAAATATAAATTTGTCTTTTAGATTGTACAAAATGACGCATGACTTATAATCACTCAGATGGATACATATGTTTTCAAAGGAAGAGTTATATTAAAAACAATGTTAGAGAAAAAGTTTTAATTTCATCAAATAAAAGTATAGTTTTTAAATTTTAACGCAAACAATTTGTAATTGTCATTCTATTTACAATTATAATAAATAAAAGACTTATATATATATAATTTGTTTGATATTTAACTTTAATTTTGTATTCTGTTTAACTCTGTATTCAATAATTGTTTACTTTTTTATATTTTAATATATAATTTATTCACTAATATTATTTTATTAATTCATATATCATGTCCCGTACAACGCACAAACATTATACTAATTTCTATAACTAATGTGTATAATAATCTCAGAAAGAAACAAAGAAAAGAGAGAGAGAATAATAAATGCAACGGAGAGCAGTAGAGAAAAAAAATGTTAACATGAGTTATTGTAAATATTAATTGTATGAATAATATATCTCTTTGTTTTTTATATAATAGATTAGAGGTACACATGATATTGTTGGAAGGTACAGGACGCATGATAATATAATTATTTTTCGTATGTGTTTGATTTCTATCAAAATTACGTTTTAAACATGGATCCAGACTAACGTTATTGAGAGTAGTCTTTGCCTGAATCCACGATTGAAACGTGGATCTGGTGTAAACCAAACACATCATTCCGTACATGTTTATTTTAGGAGTTTGTGTTTGGACACATTTATCTTATATATTCATTGGGTTTTTTGGTCTTTGACCGGAAATCCTCACAGATATGGCTGTGGGTTTAACCATCGGGCCGGAGTGGTTGGTGATTAGGTAAAATCCTCTTAAGAATGGATCGAGACTCTAGAATTTAAACCGCTCACCTTATAGATAAAGTCCGGTTGGATCAGACTGCACTCACGTATATATCTACTTGTTTGTGAATTCTTTACATTTTACCATGATAAAAAAATTAATGTATATTTTTGTCTAATTATGAAAGATTATTAAATTTGGGATATTTTTACAGAAAGTGCGAAGAGAGAAATAAAAAATAAAATGAGAGAGAAAGAATTATTCATCAAATGTTTTTTTTCTAGGGATGACAATTGCACTCAAACTCAGTAGATATCCGTAATGGGTATGGTAATTACCCACCAAATGGATCTGGATTCGGGTATGGGTAATTACTCGTACTTTTTAACAGGTACTGGTATTATGGTACCCTATTCTATCCATATCCGCACTTATATAATATATATAATTAATGTAATTTATATACATATAATTAATTTAATATATATATTTTTATATTATTAATTAATATTTTTTTCCAAACAAATTTCCATTTCCACTCTTATTGTTTTAATCTCCCATCGACTTCCATGTACAATAGTTGTTTTATAGGTTAAATTTGGATGATTTATGAATTATTTTTTATTTATTTTTTAATTAATTTTCATTTTCTCTTCAATTTATTATTTTTATAGTTAATAAAATTGCGGGTAATAAGTACGAGTACTTGAGTATCCAACAAGTAAGGGTATGAGTATTAGAATCACTACCCACACATGTACGAGTCCGAATGATATTTTTTTAAAAACACGGCTATGGAAACAACTATTATAGTATCCTACATTGATCCTTGTAATCCCTACTTTCTTCATTGTAATTAGCGTCAAAGATGAAATCATATTCCCATAATGCAGAACAAACCGTACGTGGAAGACTCAGTCTCACAATGCATAGACGTTGAAGTCACTGCCCCCGTCAAGGGAAAGAAAAAATCTACAATCCTCCAGGAGTATGTACTCCTCCATTTAAAATCCAACATCTAGTATAATTAGTTATGCAACCTCAATTTTAATTTGAAAAAAGAAGTTAAAAAAAAAAAAAACTGTCAAATAACAAAGGGGGAGTATTGAGGAGTGGGTGCTCCTGGAATACTGAAAATTTGTTCCAAAAGAAAATTTTTTGGGGGCTACCAATCGAGCACCCAGGAGGTTTTATTAGAAGAAAAAAGTGATCAAAGAGGAGGAAGAGCAAGTTACACCTTGGTAAATTGGATAATTATAGCTCCACTCAATGACTAATCGTTTCTGCCCTAATCCAAAATTTATCCAATTTTTTAATTAACATAATATAAGAAATTTCAATCTTAAAAATAGATAACAATCTTGGTTATATTTGTGCTATTATATAACATTAAGGACTCGTTTGGTGCACATGATAGGATAGAATAAGAGAGTTGGATAGTGACATGATATGATATGATAAGAGCATGATAGGCTCTTATCTTATCCTATGTTTGATGTACACCAGGATAAGCATGATAAGCTCTTATCTTATCATATTCTACGTTTGAGATGGACAAATTATGGTAGAATATGATATAAAGAATATTAAAACGACAAAATTACCCTTATTACAAATTTAAATTATTTTTTGCTTTTCAGCGAGCACACATAAATAAATTTTTTTATTAAAAATATTTAAATTTATTTTACAAAAAATAAAATTGTTAAAAATATTAAAATTAATATCAAAATTACCATAAAAAATCGCTATTATAGAGAGAGGAGGAGAGAGAGAGGAAAGAGAGGGAGGGAGGAGAGAGAAAGGGGGGAGAGGAGACAGAGGGGAGCAAGAGAGAGGGAGAGAAAGAGGAAAGAGAGAGAGAGGAGAGAGAAGGATGAGAGAGAGGGGAGAGATAGGAGGGAGGAGAGAGAGGAGGAGGAGAGAGAAAGAGGGTAGGAGAGAGGAAGGAGGGGGAGGAGAGAGAGAGGGGAGAGAGGGAGAGAGAGGAGAGAGAGAGGAGAGAGGAGAGAGAAAGAGGGGAGAGGGGGAGAGAGAGAGGAGAGAGAGAAAGAGGGAGAGGGAGGAGAGAGAGAGGAAAGAGATAGGAGAGAGAGGGAGGAGAGAAAGATGGGGAGAGAGGAAAAGAGAGGAGAGAGAGGAAAGAGGTAGAGAGAGGGGGAGAGAGAAAGAGAGGATAAATGAGGAAGAAATTTTTTTATCCTATCCTATCACTCTCTAACCCAGCTCCCCCCTCAGGATAAGAATTACACTAGAAGGAAAGGATATGATAAGCAATAGGATAAAGTTATCATATCATATTGGTGCAACAAACACATGATAAGTGACATGATAGGATAAAGTTATCATATCCTGTCTCTTATCATGTGCACCAAACGGGCCCTAAAGGAGGAGGACCATATCACCCAAAAAAAAAAGGAGGGGGAGCAGATCCTAATTAAAGTTAATTGTAATCATAATTGATTCACAATGGACCAAGTTAATTGCCAATAACTAATTTTTTTAGACAAAACCCTCAATTTAGTCATTTAAATATTAAGACATACCCAACAGTGAGTTGGTTGCAGTGAAAGTGGATTGTGATGTCAGACGGACTTTACCCGCAAAGTCTGCAAGGGTTCGAATCTTGGTGGGAGGGCTTTACCTAGCCACCACCCCCGACCCGAGGATTAAACTGTCTATGAAGGATTCCCGGTCAAAGACCAAAAAATTTAAGACATTGTCACATTAATTCTTCAAAATTTTTTATCACCACATTTATTCCTCAAATGTCTTATATTCATATTAATAATAATTTTGTGAAATTAAAGTGGCCATAATTTAAAAGGATGAATTAAATAACGATTTTGTCTCTCATTAAAGTGGTGATAATTTAAAAGGACGATTTAAATAACGATTTCTGTTGGATGAATTTCACAATTAAAAAATATTTGAAGTACTAATATGTAATTAATTCAAAGGCTTATGTCTACTAAAAAGGCTTATGGCCCAATTACACATGTGATATTCCTCTATATTTATCCTAATGGACTTGAATCCCGAATAATATATATGTAGGTAAAAAAATATGATAGATTAAAGAGTTAATCCGACATATCTAACTTATTTTAGGAACTCTATTTGTACCCCAAGTACACACCTGATATCCCTCTATTTGATGCTAAGGATCAATAATATGCAGAAGAAAAAAAAAATATTATCATGATTTTTTCACACTAAATTTTATACTTCCATTTTTATACTCATTTTTTTTTATTTCTCTCTTCATTTTCAATCAAATCAATTAATTATTACAATATCTCTTACTTTCTCTTTTTTTTTTTCATCTCTCTTTTATATACTTTCAACACTCAAATTAAAATGTGAGTGCATGTGGAACTAACATTTTCCTATTTAGAAGATTCATATTGCACAAGAGTGTTAGAAATCTAATATAACTTATGTATGCCTATTTATATAAATAGGGTTATTTAATTTATTTATGATTCTATTTATAAGACAACGTCTGAAAAATTTCTTTGGTCCTATATATTTATAGATAAAGCTCATAAATTTAGAAGCATTAATTTAATATTTTTTTTCATATTTACCTTTGTTGATTATTAAAAATTTTAAAGTAATATAATTATGTGGAGTTTAATTTTAAATAAGATTAAACTTGTATTTTTGTAAAGTAATTTTTTAAAAATTAATATATTAATTATTTTGTTAAAATGTGTGTTTGGGTCTGAATTATATGATAAATAGAATTGGAAGAAGTATCATCGGTACAACTACAAATTAAGGTATCTCCTCCTTTGCGTAAGGTTTACAGTGGCGTGTCACTTTTTTTTGGGTTACAGTGACATGTCATTTTATCACATGCCCTGCCTTGCAAAATCTATAATAAATAAAGAAACGCTAATAAAATTATGATTCCATTTTTGGGTGTTATAGGTGTGAAAGAAATTGCCTTGCAAAATCTATAATACATAAAGAAACGCTAATAAAATTATGATATTCCATTTTTATATAGATGTGAAAGAAAAGAGAGAGAACAAAATTTGAAAGAGAGAAAAAGTGAAAAATTATGATAAATTTTTTTTTTTTGCAAAACCACATGTATTCTTCATAGGAGATAATCATGTTCGACTTGGGTAGGATCTTTATGGGTGGTAAAGCTCTCCCTCTAAGTATTTAACATAGTTATATACCCCGGGCTCAAACTCGAGGCCACGGGTTAAACTGGAACATGCCCTTATCAGCTGATCCACACACGTACTCGGTGGTAAAAAATTATGATAATTGATAAAATGAGAAATGAAAAGAGAATTAAAAAGAAAATTGAAATATGAAAGAAGAAGTGAAAAATGAGAATTTAAAAAAAAATCATAGTTGTAAAACAAATTTCTAATTGAGGCATGGGGTCATTGGGTCCATCATGACATTTTAAAGTTTTTTTTTGCATTAAATTAATTCTTAATTTTTTTTTGTCATTGAGTTCATTCTTAAAAAAGTTAATTTAGTATATTGATATATTATTTTTTATCTTAGGATTCTTGGTATCTGAAGTCATATTAATTAAACCTTAATTAATTTGAGTCAAGTAAAATAAATCTATTTAATTAAGAGAGAATAAATCTATTTCAATATTTTTTTTTGTCACATACACAATTAAAACTCAGTCTTTATTTAAGGAAACCAAGTTTGGATAATAGATGTTTGTTAGAATATGTTTGATAAAACTATCAAGTAAGTTAGATGAAAGATGAATGTTGGTTAATGAATTAGAAGTGTTTGACAAAATTAGTTGACATAACTGAAAAATGATAGATAAAATTATCATTAAGTATTGAATTAGAACTTTAAATTTGATAACTATAAAAATTTTAAGGATACAACTAAAAAAAATCAATTAGTAGCTGAAATTTTGAACTAAAACTTTAAATTTAATAACTATAAAAATTTTAAGGATACAATTAAAAAAATTCAATTAGTAGCTGAAATTTTGAAACGTTACTTTGAGTATCGTTTCAAAAACGGTACATATTAAAAAGCGCTAATTTATCAAATAGATTTAAAATGATTTAACAAGTTTTTTAGCTATTAATTTCAGTTTTTAACTAAATGAAATAACAAGTCAAACATACTATTAATATATATATATATATATATTCTAAAATGTTATTTGTCATCATATTAATTTTTTTTGAATATTTATGTCATCAAATTAATATATTATCATTATATTAAATTTGTCGTGTATATATATATATATATATATATATATATATATATATATATATATATATATATATATATATATATATATATATACTGAGAGAATTTTTTTATAAGAGAGATAATTCTTAATTGTATTATTTTTTTTATATATATAATGAAAGTATTGATGTTGGAATCTATTATCTCAGTCAAGCTATCCAAATCCTCACTACTAGGTGGACCTTAGATTAGGTTAATACGTTGTATGATCATATTTACATGGTCAAACTAAAAGTTATTTAATGGTATCTGTACTATTCTGGATATTGGGTCGGGAACCAAGCCCAGTCCTTGACCCATATCTTTTGCCTTGCCCCCCAAGTAGCACAAAGGAAATGGGGGGTAGTGGGCGAGGAGAATGGGGGGTGGATTGCAATTATGGGCAGATGATGGTTAGGAAAGCAGGCTATAAAGGGGCGAAGAGGCTAGGGGTAAAAGTCAGGTTCACAATAGACAGCAAGGAGCCGAGGTAACTGTGTTGTAGTTAGCCCGGAATATTCTTGTTGAGAACATTTGGCGCCCACCGTGGGGCGGCGGTAAAACTCTTCCCCCCGACCACTCTTTCATTGATTGCACACAATGGTGACATGACGGAACCCCGGTAGAGCTGATGGGCACGTCGGAAACGGAGAGGAGACTTCGGAGACCACCCCGGAGACGGATAACCCAGTATTACAGAGGATTTTAAGGAGGATGGACCAGTTACAGGAGCAAAACCAGACCCTTCAAGAACAAAACCAGACGTTGCAGACGCATGTCACGACCCTGGCAAAAGGACGGACCGAGGATGAGTTACAAGAGACAGATACGGGGGAGTTTCACCCATTTTCAGCGGAGATTGCGGAGACCCCCTACCCCTCCGACTTCAGAGAACCTCCTTTGAAGGATTATGATGGAACCACCGATCCTCAGGCACATGTCACAACTTTTAAAACACAGATGTTGAAGAGAGGTATAGAAGATGCGATCCAATGCAAGCTGTTTTCGGGAACATTATCAGGAGCTGCTTTGATTTGGTTCTCACACCTACCTCCTCTTTCCATATCCGGCATCTCCGACCTGATCAAGAACTTCCTGGCTCAGTTCTCTGCCAGAAGGTCGAGGATGATGACTTCGGGGAAACTCTTCAGCATTCGACAACGAGCGGATGAGTCCCTGCGAGACTACCTCGGGCGTTTCAATGATGCTTCTCTGTTGGTCATAAACCCAAATCCCGAGCTCCTGGTGTCAGCATTCGAGGAGGGGCTACAACCTGGACCATTTAACGAATCTCTGGCGCAGAGACCGGCACAATCCATGCAATAAATCAGAAATAGGGCAGACTGCTACATTAAGGGTGAGGAGAGCAACACGGAGAAAAGAGAAAGGTTGAATAGAGAAGGCGCGGGTATTTTAAAAAACCAGTAAAGAGCAGGGACATGTATACCAGCAGCATGAACGGACGAAAAGGGGTCACGACCACCGAGGAAGGAATTTCCCAGCCAAGAAAGAATGGGTCGACCTTCAACGTTCGGAACCTGTAGGCAATTACGGGTTAGCAGCGTTAACGCCCTTAAATACGACCAGAGCCCAGATTCTAAAGGAGGTGTATCAGTCTGACCTTATCAGGCTACCACCACAGGCAGAGGGACCCAAGGGACCAGATATGAGCAAATGGTGTGACTACCATCGAGCAAAGGGGCATGACACAGAGGATTGCTGGACGTTGACAAACAGGATTGAAAGACTCATCAAAGAGGGTTATTTGGGGAGGTACGTCGAGAAAAGGAGAGATAAGGGAGATAGGGACCGCAGAAAAGACGAGGAAGGCTCGGGGTCGAAGAGACGCAGAGATGATCGGAAAAAGGAGGGAAGAGGTAAGGAAGAAGTTAGAGGAGTGGTAACCACTATCGCTGGTGGGTTTACCGGGGGTGGAGAAACCAGTTCGGCCATAAGAAGGTATTCCAGGCAGGTGATGGCTATACAGACTGATTTGCATGCACAAAGAAATGACCATCCCATCATAGCATTTACAAATGAAGATTTTCAAGGAATCCAACCACATCAGGATGACCCCATGGTGATAGACGTGTTAATGGCCAAGTACCGAGTTCAGAGAGTACTGATCGACCAGGGAAGTTCAGCTGACGTCTTATACTAGAGTGCTTTTGAAAAATTACAACTCCCCAAGGAATGTTTGTTTCCTTTTGCAGGATCTTTGATAGGATTTGCAGGGGATTCGGTGGAGGTCAGAGGTTACCTAGAACTGATGACGACTTTTGGCGGAGGAGGAAGCGAAAAGTCAATCCCTATCAAGTACCTGGTGATCAATGCCGGATCTTCTTACAACATCATCATCGGGAGATCGACCTTAAACACTTTGGGTGCAGTAGTGTCAACAATTCACCTTACCATGAAATACCCATTGCCAAATGGCGAGGTAGGGGTAGTGAAGGCAGATCAGGAAACGGCGAGGAGGTGTTACCGGGATAGCTTAAAAGTTAGAAGGAAGAATTGGCCAATACCACAAACTAAAGAGAAGGATATGGCAGAGGACCACAAAGTGTTTTTTGCAGAGCTCGACCCCCAGGAAGACTTCTTCGAGAGGAGACCACAACCAATTGAAGAGTTAGAGGAAGTACAGATAGGTGACCAGGCGGAGCAGAGGACGAAGATTAGTTCAAAGTTAACAGGAGACCTGAGCGAAGAATTGGTGAAGTTTCTAAGGAGTAACGCAGACCTTTTTGCGTGGAAAGCTTCTGACATGCCGGGAATTGACCTCGATTTTCTCTGTCACAAGTTGACAATAGATCCAAAGGCCAAACCAGTGGCGCAAAGACAGAGAAAGCTCGGCGAGGAAAGGCGTAGAGTTGTAGCAGTTGAGACTCAGAAGTTAAAAGAGGTTGTCTTCATTAGAGAAGTCACCTACCCGACGTGGCTAGCTAATGTGGTCCTGGTCAAGAAAGCAAATGGGAAGTGGCGTATGTGTACAGATTACACTGATCTCAACAAAGCTTGCCCAAAAGATCCTTACCCATTGCCTAACATAGATCAACTTGTAGATGGAACAGCTGGACACAAAATCCTGACTCTGATGGATGCGTACTCAGGGTACAATCAGATCAGGATGCATGCTCTGGACGAGGAGCGAACTACTTTTATGACAGGGCAGTCCAATTACTGCTACAAAGTAATGCCTTTCGGACTGAAGAATGCAGGAGCAACTTACCAGAGGTTGATGGATAAGGTATTTTCCAACCAGATTGGCCGGAATCTGGAAGTTTACATAGATGACATGATAGTCAAGTCGGCGTCAGATACCGAACACTTGGACGACCTGAAGGAGGTGCTTGCAGAAGTTCGGAGATATCAGATGAGGCTGAATCCACAGAAATGTGCCTTTGGAGTCCAGTTAGGTAAATTCTTAGGTTTCATGTTGACTAAAAGAGGAATAGAAGCCAACCCAGATAAATGCGAAGCCATAGTAAACATGAGGAGTCCGGCCACTGTGAAGGAGGTGCAACAACTCACTGAACGGATGGCTGCCCTGTCTCGATTTTTGTCCAAATTCGGAGAGCGCGCTCTACCGTTCTTCAAATTTTTGAGGAAAAATGACAAGTTTATATAGTCCGATGAATGTGAAGCAGCCTTCTGAGAATTGAAAGAGTTCCTATCTCGACCACCTATCTTGGTCAAATCGACCCCAGGTC
The DNA here is from genome assembly GCA_026901365.1 of Sesbania bispinosa. NCBI lineage: Eukaryota > Viridiplantae > Streptophyta > Magnoliopsida > Fabales > Fabaceae > Sesbania > Sesbania bispinosa. The sequence continues at coordinate 29,758 of QLOH01001188.1, read as the reverse complement.
TTCCTTTACTACTCTACTTATCGGTTAACAATGATGTTGTCAGTATAGCTTTGGTGCAGGAACTAGGTGGGGAGCAAAAACCCGTCTACTTTGTAAGTAGAGTACTACAAGGTCCTGAGAAAAGATACCAAAAGGTTGAAAAGCTGGCCCTGGCTGTCATCACCTCGGCAAGAAGGTTGCGCCAATATTTCCAAGGTTTCAGCATCATAGTCAAAACAGATCAGCCCATTAAACAAGTGTTGCAGAAGTTAGATCTAGCCGGTCGGATGGTGTGATGGTCCGTAGAATTGTCAGAATTCGACATCAGTTTTCAACCTAGGGGGCATATCAAAGCACAGGTTCTATCAGATTTTTTGGTTGAACTCTCTACTCAAGAGGAAATGGTCGTAGGCCCAAGCAAGCAGATTTGGGTGTTATCTGTCGATGGGGCATCCGATTTGAAAGGAAGCGGAGCAGGAATAGTACTGGAAGGACCAGGGGGAGTCCTGATAGAGCAGTCCCTGAAGTTCGACTTTAGGGAGAGCAATAACCAAGCCGAATATGAAGCCCTGGTAGCAGGTTTGCTCTTAGCAAAAGAAATGAGTATCTCAGACATCCAGGTGAAAAGCGATTCGCAGCTAGTGGTCGGACAGGTCAATGGTGAATTCCAGACAAAGGATACGCAATTAGGTAAGTACCTTTTACAAGTCAAAAAGCTGATACAAAACTTTGCATCTGTTGAGTTGCAGTATGTCCCTAGAGACCAAAACTCTCGAGCCGACCTTTTATCCAAACTCGCAAGCACTAAGAAACCTGGAAACAACCATTCAGTCATCCAAGAGACTTTGCAGAGGCCTACTGTTGAAAGCCAAGAGGAAATCCTGTTCATTGATCAGAAGGAGGAATCTTGGATTGATCCTATCCTTCATTACCTGACCAATGGTTCTCTCCCAGAAAATTTGGAAGCAGCCAAAAAGATTCAGAAAGAATCAGCCAAGTACGCCGCCATTGGAAACCTATTGTTCAGAAGGGGTTTCTCGACCCCATTACGTAGATGTCTGGATGCCGACCAGAGCCAAAGAGCTATGGCCGAAGTGCATGAAGGAATGTGTGGAAGCCACATCGGAGGGGGATCCCTAGCATTGAAAATACTCAGAGCCGGGTACTATCGGTCGAAACTCAGGCAGGACTGCATCAGATTTGTGAAGAAATGTGACAAATGCCAACGCCATGCAAACTTGCATAGAGCTCCTCCTGTCGACTTGGGGTCTATCTACGCGCCTTGGCCTTTTTCAGTACGGGGGGCTGACATCATTGGCCCTTTCCCTCAGGCTCCGGGACAGGTTAGATTTTTGTTAGTAGCTGTTGATTACTTTACAAAATGGATTGAGGCTGAGCCTCTTGCTGCCATTACATCAGAAAAAGTTAAAAGGTTTTATTGGCAAAGGTTAATATGTCGATTTGGGATACCAAATCGAATCATTTCTGATAATGGTACCCAATTCGTTAGCCGGGTAGTCCAAAGCTTTTGCAGGGAGCTAGGAATACAATTGGTTTTTTCATCAGTAGAGCATCCTCAAACCAACGGGCAGGCCGAGGCAGCAAACAAGGTGATTCTGAATGGTTTGAAAAGGAGACTGGATGAATCAAAAGGAAGGTGGGTAGAGCACTTACCTCAGGTTTTATGGTCTTACCACACAACTCCCCATACCTCTACACAAGAAACTCCCTACAGATTAGTGTATGGAACTGAAGCAATGATTCCGGTAGAGATCGGAGAACCTACTTTGAGAAGCATGACATATGCCGAAGAGGCAAATGAGATGGGCAGGAGAGCAGATCTGGATTTGATTGATGAAGCAAGGGAGATGGCCCATATCAGAGAGATTGCAAGTAAAGAAAGAGCAGCAAGAAAGTACAATTTAAAAGTTGTTCCGAGGAGTTTCCGAGAAGGAGACTTAGTAATGAGGAGAGCTCTAAATGATGGGACTTCAGGAAAATTGGCTCCGAACTGGGAAGGACCTTTTCGGGTTAAATTGGCAAAGGGAAAAGGAGCATATAAATTGGAGTCTTTAGAAGGAAAAGAGGTACCTAGGACTTGGAATGCAAGTAATTTTCGTTTTTATTACAGTTAGGTTGTTGGTTTAGGTTGTTCAGAAGTCTGTTTTCAGAAGTCTATTTGGTTTTTTTTTAGGTAGTCTACTCTTATGCTTGTCATTTTCTTTTGGTATGTAATGTTTAGGAAGTAGTAAGATTATTTGGATGTAATATTCGAGTCTGTAACAGTTCGCAAGACTTCTGAGTTGATTAGGATCAGTTTCGATTTGTAATGTTGGCAGCTGGTTAATGATAAGTAGATGAGCACTCTTTTCTCTCCTACTTTGAGAGAGTTTTTAATGAGGCTCTAGTTGGTACATCAAGGTGTGATCAAATCTCTTGTCCTCTCATACACTTTAGCGGCTAATCTCGGTAAAGCAAAAGCATCAATAACCTGTCGACTTCTAAAAGCATCGACCTCAAATTTTCCTAAGTTATTGACTTCTAAAAAGCATCAATAACTGGTCGACTTCTAAAAGCATCGACCTCAAATTTTCCTAAGTTATTGACTTCTAAAAAGCATCAATAACTGGTCGACTTCTAAAAGCATCGACCTCAAATTTTCCTAAGTTATTGACTTCTAAAAAGCATCAATAACTGGTCGACTTCTAAAAGCATCGACCTCAAATTTTCCTAAGTTATTGACTTATAAAAAGCATCAATAACTGGTCGACTTCTAAAAGCATCGACCTCAAATTTTCCTAAGTTATTGACTTCTAAAAAGCATCAATAACTGGTCGACTTCTAAAAGCATCGACCTCAAATTTTCCTAAGTTATTGACTTCTAAAAAGCATTAATAACTGGTCGACTTCTAAAAGCATCGACCTCAAATTTTCCTAAGTTATTGACTTCTAAAAAAGCATCAATAACTGGTCGACTTCTAAAAGCATCGACCTCAAATTTTCCTAAGTTATTGACTTCTAAAAAGCATCAATATCTGGTCGACTTCTAAAAGCATCGACCTTAAAGTTTTACTAAGTTATTCCTAGAAGCAACAATTGATTTAGCAGAGTGATCGGTTCAAGTAAGACCTTACTGAGTCGACGACTGCATAAAATACTTTGATAAGATCTGTTACGATGTAGCAATAGGGAAGAAAATAACCCTATAAGGGTCTAACATTAATCAAAGAGTTCAAAGTACATGATCCGGCAGAGAACAATAAAACAGAATAAAAATATATATATGTGTTACATAAGCCAAACACCTACTCGTCCTCATCCTCGGACTCATCTACAATTTTTCCTTCCACAATCTTCTTAAAAACCCCCACACCCTCTACATTTGCTGCCGGGTTCAGGATCTTCACCTGATCAATAACTTTGCGAAAACCCCGGGTATGCTGAATGGCTATTTCTGTTTGGAGAGCTTTGAGATCAACTTCAAGTTGGTTCTTCTGCTCAGTCACCGCCAATAGGTCTTCACAAGCCTTACTCTTCTCATTTAAAGCAGCGGCCAAATCCTTCTTTAACTGCCCTTGTTGAGCAACGACGTCAGAATACTTGGTATTCAGATCGTTGTACTTAGTTTCAGCAGTTTTCTTATCATTCTCGGCAACTTTCTTGTCATTCTCAGCAGAGGTTAGCTTGTTCTTGTACTCAGAAAGGGATTTTTCAAGAGAGTTGATGGTTTGGGCAGAAGACTCCAGGCCTTTCAATTTCTCAGTTAATTCTTCAATTCTACGAGCACGCTCCTTCAGCTCCTTATCAGCCGAGCTCATCCCGCTGTCAAAACAGTATCAAAGAAAAGCAGTCTGTGCGCCCATAGTCATCAAGTGTTTCCCAACATTACGCATCCCGACCTTGTTAACTCTAGTCCGGTCTTCCTTTTTGTTGAATTCCCGAGACACAACCCGTTCGACATTGAACCTATGGTCGAAGATGGAATTGACTTCACTCCCTTCTGCACCTTCGAAATTATTAAACAGGGTCCACCACTTGTCGCCCAAAGGAGGAAGAGAAGAGGAGCCAGCTTGACCCTGGGCGCCCGAGGAAGTATGAGTTCCGGTTTGAGTAGGAATAGAAATTGTTTTAGTAGTCGATTGTTGAGGGGGAACATTTTGAACAACTGTTTTAGTTGGACCGGCCTCAGTAGTTGTCGGCTTGGACTGATTCTTGCCTTGAATATCAAGCTTCTGCTTTTTACGCCGCTCATTGATCGAGACCGCTGGCTGGTTAACATTTCCACCAGTATTCTGACCATCGGGTTCTCCCCCAGCTTCCTTAAGCCAACGCCTCATGGCCTTCTCATTTACCATAGTCCGGGGTACAGTCGCTTTTGGAGGCATCTTATCTGCATAAAAGGAGATATGATCAGAAAATCATTAAGAAGACGACAAAAGAATAAAATCGATAAATAGACATTTCATAAAAATACCCAGTATTTGGCGTAGCCGATCTGGGAGATCTTCATTTTCCAAAAGGAAACCACAGTCTAAAGGGGCACTGTTGCGTAAGAAAGCTACATCTATCTTTTCATCAAAAGATAGATCCTCATAATCAAACCCGGGCACCCTCCTAGGTTCCAGGGACCAAAAAAGTGGAAAATAAGGAGTTCCATCCTCGGACACAAGTAGAGTAGACATGGCTCCCACTCCCCGGACCTTAAAAAACTTTTGTTTCCATTTTTTATAAGAAGAAGTATAGGCGCTGAGCACGCCTTTGTTGGGGATACTATTGAGAGAGACCCATCTGACTTCGTTCCCGGTGGGTAATTTAACTTGAAAAAAAAAAGATTTTTTCTAAACTCAAAGTCATGTTGTAAAATTGACATATTATCTGATAACTCCTAACAAAGGCCCAACTATTAGGGTGGAGTTGTGAAGGGGCGATGTTCAGAAACTTTAACAATTGTTTTTCGAAATTAGAAAAAGGAAGGAGGAAGTGTAACTTAGAAAATATGGTATCATACATATAGGTGAAAGGGGAAGAAGAACCCTGGGCGGGCATGTTAAGGCAAATAAGTTCTTCTTTCTGGCAAGGATCTAGCAGAATTAAAGGATCCGAGGTCAGATTAGAAATGGGGGTAGACCTACGAAATTTGGTTATGGAGGCAGGGGTAGTATAGATCGAATTAAAGGTGTAGACTTCGGTAAGAAAGGTATGATACACCAGAGTGTTCCTGTTTTCTTTAAGGTCAGAATTGAGATCGCTCTCGGTCTCTTCAGAATCCTCTACATTTATTACAGGAACTAAGTTCTCGGCTTGAACAGGATTATCACTTAGTAAAGCAGAAAAGGAACTAGATGAGTTAGCCTCTATAGGGTCAGCCCCAGAATCAAAATCCCCCGAAGACATCTTTTGACTTTAAAATAGTTAAAGATAAGAAGTAGGTACCTGATAAAGGGAGGCGGAATTACGACCTCGGCCACTAAACAACAGGGGATAATTTCAGCGAGAAGGGACAAACACAGAGGGAAAGCTTGGATGTGCAAGAATGAGGCCCTCAAGGGGGTATTTATCCCCTCTCAAAAGGTAAAAACGCGACGATTCCCGCCTTGGGGGGCATTAATGGCGTCGTTCCGAATGTCAAAGGAAGTAACGTTCCACGAGGGGAAAGCAACGATGCGACGCACCCCGTGTCAGAGCCGTTTCTCGATACGCGAAAGGCCACCTGCTTTTGCAGAAAGGTGACGTCCCTTCGTATCCCAGCTTTTCAGACAACGTAGCATTAAATGTCATAAGTGCCATATATTTAAAACCTCATAACGGCTAGTTCCTCAGCAACTAAGAACAACCAAAAGTTGTGTAAACTTTTGGTTTAGTCATTTACCGAATGCGCGAAACCCGGTCCAGGCAGGGCAAAAAGAAACAAGACATTAGTTTAGGGAGGGTAAATATACAATCAACTCGGAATTTGCGCAACACCCTGTGAGATGGGCCGAGCATTATAAGCCCTGCGTTGTATTCCCTGAATACACTTAGGCTTGTAGGGCTGTGTACTATCCTGGATATTGGGCCGGGAACCAAGCCCAGTCCTCGGCCCATATCTTTTGCCTTGCCCCCCAAGTAGCACAAAGGAAATGGGGGGGGGGGGGTAGTGGGCGAGGAGAATGGGGGGTGGATTGCAATCATGGGCAGATGATGGTTAGGAAAGCAGGCTATAAAGGGGCGAAGAGGCTAGGGGTAAAAGTCAGGTTCACAATAGACAACAAGGAGCCGAGGTAACTGTGTTGTAGTTAGCCCGGAATATTCTTGTTGAGAACAATATCATATTAAAATGTCACATAATTTTGTCAGTTGATCCCTTTATAAGATTCAATATTAAGATTCACTTATAAAAAAATCATGCACATATCACTTTATGAGACTGCTACAGAAAGGACTTGGCCGGACAAAGGAAGAATTATGTATAGATTTCAGTTTCCACTACCAAACTTCTGTTGAAAGTGGGTAAACGGCGGTTATGCAAATGACACGTGCAATGAACGAGTTTGTTATATATGATACTAACATGCATCCACACGTGTGACGTCAGATAGTGTGTAATATTAATTTTTAAATGTATTATTAAATTTTTATTTTTATAATAAAATTAACTTATGAAATATATTACATCAATTAGTAGAATGTGAATAATATATTAGTATCATATTTATAAAAAATAGTAACCAATACATAATTAATATAATTAAGAATTTAAAATATATTGGTCATTGAGAGAAAATATTTTAATATGATAATAACAAAAGAAAAATGAAAACAGAAAAAATGAAAAATGAAAAAGGAAAATGAATGTGTGATAAAATACAAAAGAAAACAGAAAAAAAAAACAAACGACAGGAGCAAGACTACCTCCCGTGGAGGGTATCTATGGTTTATAAAAAAATCACTTTACTAAAGTGATAATAAAGAAATTAAAAAATTAAACCCAAGTGAGAAAACAGATAAAAGAAAACGGTTGGAACATGACTGCCTCTCGTGGAGGATACCCGATGTTCTTTAAAAATTACCTTTTTAATGAAACAGATAAAAGATTAATAGAAATTATTAATGAGAGAAAATGTTTTAATATGATAATAAAAAAGAAAATGAACATGTGATAAAAAAACAAAACAGAAAAGAAAAACGCAAACGACAGGAGCAAGATTACCTCCCGTGGAGAATATTTGTGGTTCATAAAAAAATCACTTTACTAAAGTGATAATAAAGAAACTATAAAAAATAAAAAACCAAGTGAGAAAACAGATATACAAAAATGGTAGAAGCAGAACTGCCTCCCGTGGAGGATACCCAAGGATCTTAATAAATTACTTTTATAATGAAACAGATAAAAGATTAATAGAAATGAATAATGAGAGAAAATATTTTAATATAATAATAAAAAAATGAATGTGTGATAAAAAATAAAAGAAAAAAAAACAAACGACAGGAGCAAGAGTACCTCCTGTGGAGTATACCTGAAGTTCTTTAAAAATTATATATAATGAAACAGATAAAAGATTAGTAGAAACGAAAAATTAGAAAAAATGTTTTAATATGATAATAAAAAAAGAAAATGAACTTGTGATAAAAAAACAAAAGAAAAAAGAAAAACGCAAACGACAGGAGCAGGAATACTTCACGTGGAGAATATTTGTGATTCATAAAAAAAATCACTTTACTAAAGTGATAATAAAGGAGTAAACTAGCAAATTGGTCCCTGACTTTTTTAGGATCATGCAATTTAGTTCCTAGGAAATAGAAAACCCCAATACAGTTCCTGACTTTTTACTTTTTCTTTCACTATAGTCCAACTGTGTGTTTCCCGTTAATTTTTTATGACGTGACACTCTGTCACACTATTTGCCATCGGAGTACAAAAATATGTCATTGAAGTTGAGACCTTCCAATTAAAAAAAGGGGAGAAGAGAGAAAAATGGAGAACATAGAAGCATACGATTGTTGAAGTTGAAGCCTTTAAAGCTATAAATTTGACAAAACCATATCATTTTTGTGTCACAGTGGACACTTTAGTGACAAATAGTGTGACAGAGTGTTACTAAACGTGACACGTTGTAAAAAATTAACAGGAAACACATAGTTGGACTATAGTGAAAGAACAAGTAAAAAGTCAGGGACTATATTGAGGTTTCCTATTTCTCAGGGACTAAATTGCATGACCCTAAAAAAGTCAGGGACCGATTTGCTAGTTTACTCAATAATAAAGAAACTAAAAAATAAAAACCAAGTGAGAAAACAAATAAAAAAAATGGTAGAAGCAGGACTGCCTCCCGTGGAGGATATCCAAAGTTCTAAATAAATTACTCCTTTTACAATGAAACAGATAAAAGATCAATAGAAATGAATAATGAGAAAAAATACTTTAATATGATAATTGTTACGGTCTAAACCTAAGGCCCAACAACCAATATGGCCTACATGCTATATTATTATCATATCCATAAATATATAATAATATCCATGTGCAATATAACCATATCTGCAATTATATCTACGATATCCCACAATATATGAAATATAATTATAATATCTATAATTATATTATTACACCTGTATACTTACTCCTTTTATACAAAGGCTCACTTACCATATTTATACAGGGAAACCCCTATAAATACGGATCACTGATAGATCATCAGGTACGCAATCTCACTCAGTCAATCCCTTTGACTGTTTTACATATCTGACTTGGGCGTCGGAGTCCCTTTGCAGGTACACCCCCCCGGGTTCAACTCAGATTCAAGCTTCATCAAGCCGGATCCAGATCCGAGTTCATTCCTGCTGACTCAGACCCAGGTTCGAGTTCTATACCGGAACATTTGGCGCTAGAAGGAGGGCCTCCCCCCTACTAGCATGACAATCAACAATGGACTCCACACTAGGCAAGCTCAACCCCAAGCAACCCCTGAAGGTTGAGTTGAGAATGCCTCTTACCATGACGAAGGCTTCAGTGATGTAGGCACATCACAGTTAGCTCACCAGATCAACCAAACCATTGGAACACCCCTCAACCCAATTCTCTCCAGATTTGTTTATTTCACTTTATTCGTTCTTATTATTTTAACTTCACTACTCATTTCATTTTACATCAACAACCGGATGTGAAGAACATCTCGGTTCAACTCATGCCGGATGTGAAGAGCATCTCGGTCCAACTCATGCCGGATGTGAAGAGCATCTCGATCCAACTCATGCTGGATGTGAAGAGCATCTCGGTCCAATTCAATTTCGGATTTGAAGAGCATTTCGAATCTTTTAGTAAAAAATCAAATTAGCATCTCAGTCTCATTCAATGCCGAATGTGACGAGCATCTCGGTCCCATTCAATGCCGAAATCACTATGTTTTTTGCTTTCGGGATTGGGTAGTACCTATGTGATAATTGGATTGGTCACAGCCAATCTCTACGTCAGAAGGAAAATATAGTGCTCCATCTTGGGCTTTCTCATTTGCCATTATGCAAAAATACAATCCCAGGCCCTCCTATATTTTCTCTTTCTCATATACCAGCTTGGATTAGAATAGATGATAGCGTCAACTTCGATCAATCCGTGGCAAACCGTTTCCGAGATGGAATTTCGAATTGCCCCACAAGCATTTCCGAGAATCAGAGAGAGATCATGGAGCGGTTTCCCCTGCCAAGAATCAGCTCGTGTGTTGGAGTTTCAGCACAACTGGGGCCCTCATGCTATTTGGAGATCTACCCTTATTGCTTGGTCAAAACCGAGATGGTGATCTCGCGCTATTCATAGATATTATTTGCACAACGTTATATTGCATTACAAACCAGTTGTGGGGAATTAATTTCGATACATTGAGACCCTCTCTGTTGCTTGCACCTGTCCGGATCGTGAAGCAACTGATGCCATTGCACAATCACGCGAGGTGCGGAGGGCTTCCAAGAGCCTCGGAACCTATATACGCCAGAACAGATGATCATCTAAAAACAAGTTGAGCATTGAATGTAGCAGTTCTCTGTGGGGTTTGCACACCCCACCGTTCACCCCAACCAGTCTTCCTTCACAGTCATATTTGCTGGATGGCGGTGTGAGAGGTCTGACTGGGCCTGTTAGCTATCGGCGAAGAGTCTTTCAAACTGTTGGCGGTATCAACAGTGATGTTGTGCCTGGAGACATGCTACAAGTGTGACGAATAGAGATTGCAGGTGAGCGTCCAATGATCATCTTCGTCTTCAATTCCCGAGCTAGAATTTCATTCCGTCGATAATCTATCGGGACGCCCGTGTTGAGTATTAAGATGCAGAGTTGAACTGGTTAGAGGGTTAATCATTGAATCCCGGAAATGCAGATTTCTGACAGCCCCAATTCCGAGTTGATATTAATCACGACCGTGAATAGTAATCCCAAGTGTCATGATGTTATATCCGGGATGCACATGATATTCTGTCTTGAGTTCCGACCGTGATGACTTTCTTTGTTTTAACTCAGGATCCGAGTTGAAGGCACCATAATGTATCGAGGTGCACTTTCAAATAACTCATATCATGTGCCGTGATTCAGTTTCAATAGCCCCAAACCGAGATGCATGTGGTACGGGTTTTGGTCCACCTGACGAAACTCCACTTGCAAATGTTTTGGCTCCAAACCCTTTGCCCTTTCCCTCTCAAAGTCAAGAAACACTGTTACAACGTTCCTATGTCTTGTGATGCAAAGTACTTGGTGCGGATTTTATATGAAAGGGTTTCTTTGGCTTAGGGGAAGTTCATGAGCTCCTGAATCGACTCAGATAATTACTCGAATTCCGACCCATTTATATAAGCTTTGGAGTTCTGAATTCTCGGGGATTCCCTTTACAATACTGACTTCACCAAATTTGCCTTACACGTGATTGCAAGACAATTTTTGGTATTGGACACTGAGGTTATGACATGGGTTGTTGGACCAGTGAATCTGTTGCCGCTTATGTTGACCTTCGTCAGCCTTTGGTATTTCAAAAAGCTCCCCTGGGAAATTCCGAGGAGTATGATTCCGACGTGGCATGGACTTCACATAGTAAATTCCGAGATGGGACAGGAAGTTCACCTCTCAATTTCGAGTTAATTCTCATTGGAGAATGTAGAAGGTAGCGATGATATTGACAAGAGTCCGCTCGGTTGCTATTTATTGCCTCACTCTTTCTGCCAAGATGGCCTAGTCCGAGATGACACTTGTGTTGGAGGCTTGTTCCTAGATGACACTTGTAGTATAATTACATATCCAATATTTCCAAAGTAGTTTTCGGATTTCATGGCAAGACGGAATTCCGTGATCAATCTGGGAAGTTTATATCATCGTCTTCAAATACCAAGTTGGAATTGAATTCCAAGCTGGAATTACATTCCAATGATACATTCAAAATCATTGGCCGCTAATCTATTTTTCCGTGATTAATTACCAGCATGACCCGAGATGAGTCAATTACGAGGATGTCATAATTCCGAGATGAAGACAAGACACCGGGGGTATCAACGAATGTCAAACCCATCCATAGTTCCCTTAACTTCTTGGATGCAATAAATAGCATTAATAATTGAACGTGCACCCCTCTGCTGGCTTACTATTGTCCAGGATCTACTACTACTAAGGAGTTGGAGCGCATGAAAGAATTCAACTCGGAGATTCCGGGATTATATATTGGATATAACATCTATCCGAGATAACATCTATATTACTATTCGAATGGAGCATTTCAACTATCGGATTCAAGAGTATTCAACCATTTCGGATTTATAATTTATTCGAGTGGAGCCCTCAGATGGTTTACATCTGATACTTTTTTAAGGTCCTCACGCCTCGAAAGTCGGATTACGTTTCTCACATATCGGCCACATTCAATACCGGATGCGGAGACCATCTCGGCCTCATTCAAACCGGATGTGAAGACCATCTCGGCCTCAATCAAACCGGATGTGAAGACCATCTCGGCCTCATTCAAATCGGATGTGAAGAGCATCTCGGCTTTATCAGCAACCGGATGTGAAGAGCATCTCGGCCTCATTTAATACCGGATGCGAAGAGCATCTTGAATCTTAGTAAAAATCAAAAGAGCATCTCGACTCTGTCAGCAATCGGATGTGAAGAGCATCTCGACCTCATTCAATACCGGATGCGAAGAGCATCTTGAATCTTAGTAAAAATCAAATTAACATCTCGGTCTCATTCAATGCCGAATGTGAAGAGCATCTCGGTCTCATTCAACCCGGATGTGAAGAGCATCTCGGATCTGTCAAGTGCACACCAAGTGCACAAGTCGGCCCAAGTTTTCAAGTCAGCCCATGTGCACACCAAGTACACAAGTCGGCCCAAGTTTCCAAGTCAGCCCAAGTACACACCAAGTACACAAGTTAACACAAGTACATATGTCAACCCAACTCAGAAGGCCTATTGGGGCGAACCAAAATAGAAAAGTAAAGTTGTCATGCAGTTCATATTTATAAGGATGTGAAGAACATCTCGAATAAGCCACCTGAATTCGGAAAAACTCTTGTTTGAAGACGTTTCTCCTCTTAGCTGACTCTGCGTACGGCTTCACCCCAGTAGGGCCCAAGAAGTCGAACACGTCGCGACCCTGTCAAAACCAGATGTGAAGAGCATCTCGGTCTCATTCAAAACCAGATGCGAAGAGCATCTTGCATCAACATAAACCGAATGTGAAGAGCATCTCGGTTTCATTCAAAACCAGATGTGAAGAACATCCGAACTCATTCAAAACCAGATGCGAAGAGCATCTTGGATCAACATAAACTGGATGTGAAGAGCATCTCGAACCACGAACGACAGCACCGTAGAGGCAGTTCAACTCGAACCGTCAGCAAGCCGTTCTCAGCGCGATGTCGTCCAAAGTACATGCACCTACATAAACACCCTCCTCAAATGCCAATGTTGTCCCAGTGCGCAGGCAAATACTTAAGCTCAAAGCCAACTTCATCAAGTCGACTTGAGCTGGGGGGCTTCTGTTACGGTCTAAACCTAAGGCCCAACAGCTAATATGGCCCACATGCTATATTATTATCATATCCATAAATATATAATAATATCCATGTGCAATATAACCATATCTGCAATTATATCTACGATATCCCACAATATATGAAATATAATTATAATATCTATAATTATATTATTACACCTGCATACTTACTCCTCCTTTTATACAAAGGCCCACTTACCATATTTATACAGGGAAAACCCCTATAAATACGGATCACTGATAGATCATCAGGTACGCAATCTCACTTAGTCAATCCCTTTGACTGTTTTACATATCTGACTTGGGCGTCGGAGTCCCTTTGCAGGTACACCCCCACGGGTTCAACTCGGATTCAAGCTTCATCAAGCCGGATCTAGATCCAAGTTCATTCCTGCTGACTCAGACCCAGGTTCGAGTTCTATACCAGAACAATAATAAAAAAAGAAAATGAACATGTGATAAAAAAATAAAAGAAAAATGCAAACGGAAAGCGCAAGACTACCTCCCGTTGAGAATATTTTTGGTTTATATATAAATCACTTTACTAAAGTGATAATAAAGAATGATGAAAAGTAAAAACCAAGTGAGAAAACACATAAACGAAAATGGTAGGAGCAGAACTACCTTCTGTGGAGGATACTCGGAGTTCTAAATAAATTACTTTTACAATGAAACAGATAAAAGATTAATAGAAACGAATAAAGAGAGAAAACTTTTTAATATGATAATAAAAAAATGAATGTGTGAAAAAAAATAAAAGAAAAAAAGCAAACGATAGGAGTGAGAGTACCTCACGTGGAGTATATTTGTGGTTCATAAAAAAATCACTTTACTAAAGTGATAATAAAGAAAGTAAAAATATAAAACCAAAGTTAGAAAACAAATAAAAGACCACGGTAGGAGTAGGACTGTCTCCCGTGGAGGATACCCGAGGTTCTTAAAAAAATACTTTTATAATGAAACATATAAAAGATTAATAGAAACGAATAATGAGAGAAAATATTTTGATATATTATAAAAAAATGAACATGTGATAAAAAATAAAAGAATAAAAAAGCAAACGACAAGAGCAAGAGTACCTCCCGTGGAGGATATTTGTGGTCCATAAAAATAATAAAAAGATACTTTTACTAAAGTGATAATAAAGAAACTAAAATAATAAAACCCAAGTGAGAAAATAGATAAAAGAAAACGGTAGGAGCAGGACTGCCTCCCGTGGAGGATAATCGGGGTTCTTAATAAATTACTTTTATAATGAAACAAATAAAAGATTAATAGAAATGAATAATGAGAGAAAATAGCTGTGTGATAAAAAAAATAAAAGAAAAAAAGAAAAAAGCAAACAGCAGGAGCAAGACTACCTTCCATGGAAGATATTTGTGGTTCATAAAAAAATCACTTTACTAAAGTCGTAATAAAGAAACTAAAAAAATAAAACTCAAGTGAGAAAACATGACACTTGTACCGTGGGAACAATTTTAATATAGAGTAAATATATTTAGATAAATACAATAGATAAGAGAGATAATAGGTGAAAACAATAATAAATATTAAATAAAATAGAGAAATAAATGATATATTAAAAAAATACTTTAAATTTAATATAAATTAACTCGTTTATTGTATTTCTTAATCTATGTTTTTATATAATAAAAAAGATAAATGAAAATGAATAATTAGTGAAAGTGTTTTAAAAAATAATTAAAAAACCAAAAACATGATGAAAAGAAAGTAAAAGGAAAAAAATGTGTAAAAGAGAGAGAAAAACGTTAACCATAAAAAGAGAAATATAAAAAGTTTAAAAGAAAGAGAGAAAGGGAAAACAAATGAAATTGAGAAGGAATTTCAATTGCTAAAAAAGCGACACGTACCCTTTAGGTGGAATGATTTTATAACAGTAGAATAGACAAGTTGGGGTGGAAATAGGTCAGTCACTCATCGGGTATACGGCCCAGCCTATTTAAGGTCTATCTTAGCTTGACTCGTTTAATAAAAATGATCACTGTCAGGTTTAGTACGCACGGATGGAGGATGATTTTGCACGACTCCGACAACAGTTGTAGTTAGTGCTGGATGCCCGCAATAATGTAGGTAGTTCTACCAGTTACTGTCGGGCTTAACCGCACCCGCACTACGATGGCGACCTGGATGACCAGCCCATGGATGAGGATGAGGAGCCAATCACCACTGCAGCGTCATTGCCGTCGGCCATGATTTTTTATTGTACTATGTGTTTATACACTTTATATATATATATATATATATATATTCTATATGATTGTTTTTATATATTATTTATTGTTTTTCTTTATATTTTAGATAGTTAACAAATATGATATAAATTTATAAAATAAAAAAATTGAATTTCTATAATAATTTAATCGTAAATCCGTAAATTAAAATAAAATTAAATATAAAATCCTAAATTCAATTAAAAAAAATTAATATAATCATTAGCGACGGCCTAGCCGTCGCTACGATGTGACGCCTTATCGACGACCTTTGATTTTTTCTGCTAGCGACAACCTTCAACATAGCGACGGGAAAACAGACACTACGTAGCGATGACTATTTTTGCTTCTTACTATGGTATTAACGATGAGCATTTTAACGACGTCCTTGTGGCTGTCGCTAATTGCATTGTAGCGACGATTTTCCTCTTATACCGCTAATAACCTAATTTCTTGTAGTGGTCCTATCCCGACGTAAGCGAGCTACCTGTGCAGCAAGCTCGCCCGGAGGGATGGACCTCCCTCTAATGGGTGGGACCTTCTGTCCACCTCTACCACGCATACGAGACATATTTACCTAATTTAGTAAAGTTAAATTAAATATTAAAAAACATACCTATAAAGTAAATAAATAACTACATAATAACCTAATTTAAATAAGTTTAAATTAAATAGCATAAAAACTAATACCAATTAAATAAATTAAATAACATACCTAAATTAAATTAGCATACAATAATTATTAATGAGTAAACTAACAAATCAGTCCCTGACTCTGTGGGGACCATGCAGTTTCGTCCTTGACTTTTCTAAAATAACACTTTAGTCCATACTTTATTAAAAAAACATGCACTTTAGTCCTTATTTTATTAAAAAGCATGCACTTTAGTCCTTCACTTTATTAAAAAACATGCACTTTATGCATGTTTTAACAAAATTAGGGACTAAAGTGCATAAATTTTAAATTTAGCGACGGCCAGGCCGTAGCTATGGCCATCGCTACGTTAAAAAAGATATACACTGTCATCCAATAATATTTTGTCACATTAATTAATGAATATGACACATCACATGTCATTAAACTCATTTTATGATGTGTCAACTCATCATTGAATGACTGTGTAAAATTATTTTACACTAAAAGTGTATAGTTACTAAATTCATTGTGAAATTCAATAAATGGTGTGACAGCATATTTATCGTTTGATATTTGTGTAAAACTTTTTTTTTACACTAACAGTATACATATTAAACTCAAATAATATTTAATCACAATTATTTACGTATATTATATAATCATTAATTATGATTTACCTTCACTTTCATATAAAAGAGGTGGTCTCATTGGAAATTTTCCCTCTATATGTTATATTATATTACTAGAATAGCCAATAAAATGAAATGTTGAGCATGTATCGAGGATGGAAGATAATAAAGGTTGACAGTAGCGTGTCCTAGATACATGATTTCCATCTGTTTCGTGGCAGTACTATTTCAGAAAAGAAATTAATTATTCATACAATAATAAACATACAATAATTAATATAACATATTTTTTCTTCCTATTTCTTTCTATCACATCACCTATCATAATTTATATTTATTTTTTTTTTCTTTTATCTCTTATCTCTCTTAGTTGTAGAAATTGTTTGTTGTACGGACAACATTTCTCTTAAAAAAAAAGATTAATTATTAATACACCATCAAACATTTAAGTGATTTGTAGTTTTCACTACCTAACTTCCGTTGAAAGTGGATAAACGGCGGTTTAACATGAAATTATTTGGGAAATTCAATTTTCTGTCAATCACATTTCCACGTATTTTTTCCGTCTAACTCTCTTACGAGTGGATGCAAGAAACTTTTTTGTTACAATCCAGGACGTTGGAAAATTAAACAGGAATTTTAAATTTCCCACCTACCTCAAATAGGGGGTGTGTCATCGCCTTGTTCTATTTGATCTTTCCTCAGTCCTCAACCAAATTACTGATGCTATGTGACAGTAAACTAGGGGTGAGTGTGGGATTGGTTTAGTCTAATTTTGTCTGTCCCATATCTGATACTAACTTTTTATCAGACCAAATTTTTAGACTACAAGACTACTTGAAACCCGACAATGTACAAGACTACTTGAAACCCGAACCCATCCACGACCCGAAGAAACCCGTCCACAAACTCTAAATCCTAATATTTTACTTTCTTACGAACTTTAAAATATTGTTAAGAGAAAAGTATCACTATATTATTATATAACTTTATGTATGGAATGAGTTTTCAAAGTAGATAGAGCCTCTATCATAGAGAAAAGTTAAACTAAAAAATATCTAGAAAGTTAAAATGGTATTAAGCTTTTAATTAAGTAATATAAAATTATAAATGTTATATATTATATATATACATATATGAGACGGGTTGGGTAACTCGAAGATTAATCCGAACCCGTCCTCAACCCGATACCAGGTTATTGAATGAGACCCAATTAAACCCTAATATTTCATGTGGGACAGAGTCTAACCCAACCCGAATAGTTTGGGTTGGGACATGTCCATGAGACGGGTCGAGTTTTGCTCACCCCTACATTAAATTACAGGGCTAAGTCAAATTGAGTATCATTTAATATTCTCGTATTGGATCAAATTTTTGGATTACTCGACTAAATGTGAGGGTAAGGATTAGAAGTAACTTTTTTTTAAATTATTCCTAATCTATTTCTCTCAACTCCAATTTTCTCTTTTTTATTCTCTCCACCCTATTTGTTTTTACTTTATCATACACACCCTTAGAGTAGAGTTACTTCTAAAG
Organism: Sesbania bispinosa; assembly: GCA_026901365.1. Lineage (NCBI taxonomy): Eukaryota > Viridiplantae > Streptophyta > Magnoliopsida > Fabales > Fabaceae > Sesbania > Sesbania bispinosa. The sequence goes on along the minus strand of QLOH01001188.1, from coordinate 11,739 downwards.
TTATTCATTGGATTATTAGAAATTAGAAATACTCCTTGAAGTAAATTGATATCTTTTATATGTGTGGATAGAATCAATTCTCATCACGTGCCAAAATTGTAAAGTTACACAATTTAATTATAACTTTTTTATAAAATATTAAATTAATCAATTCAACTGTTAAATCATATTATATTATTTTTATTGTGGCAAATCATCTTTGACATAGAAACTTATACCGTACAAAATTAAGAATAATATATTTAATAAAAAAATTACAAAATTACAAAGAAGAATTCTATGTGAATTTTTTATCTCCTCACAAATATTCTCACTAAAGAATTTGTATCCTTACGTTTTCTCTAAATGATTTGTAATCTCTCTATGCTAATTTATATACTCCCTCTGGACTCATTCATAAGCAAAAATAACAATATTCACACTTATTAAGAAAGTTAGTTAAACTCATTTGATTTTCTTGATTTCATCTAAAAAGTAATTGTATTGCCTAAATTACCTTATATTCAACTTTATTGAAACTTGTTTCAAGTGGACATACTCCCTTTCTATTGGCAATTTGGGATGATCTCATTTAATAAAATGAAATTACTTAACTTTTGCTTATATTTTATTCCACCATAAGTGGGTGCTTTTTTACTTATAATTGAGTCCGGAGAGAGTAGTATACAAGCAACACAAGTCTTCCATTATGAATGATTAATATCAACTAAACCATTAAATTACTAATAATAGTAATTACTATTCAAGCCACTCATAACAAATCTCCACTCATAACATTCCATTAAATCAATTAATTTTGCTTTTGTTTCTTGTCACAATTCTTCTTATTATTATTATTAAAATATTTTCTCTCATTATCCGTTTCGTATTAATCTGTTTCTTACAAAAGTAATTTTTTATGAATCAGGTAACCTCCATGAGAAGTAGTTCTACTCATATTGTTTCCTTTTTTTATTACACTTTTAATTATTATTATTATTATTATATTAAAATAGTTTCTCTCATTATTTATTCATGTTTGCCTATTTCATTACATAAAAACACATAGTTAGCAATACAATAAATGTGTTGAATTACATTTCGTTTAATATGATTTTTCCAATATATCATTTATCTCTCTATTTTATTCATTAATATTTTCACTTATTATCTCTATTGTCTATTCGTTTTTACTATTTACCCTATATTAAAATTGTTCACCCATTACACGTGTCACGATTTTTGTGTTTTTTATTTTCATTTCATTAAAGTGGTTTTTTTATGAATCACATGTATCCTCCACAAGAAGTAGTACTGTTTCTTCCGTTTCTTTTTTCCCCTTTTACAATCACACTTTAATTTTATGTATTTGTTAGTTATTATTATATTATTAAAATAATTACTCTCATTATCAATTCATGTTTATTTGTTTCATTACATAAAAACACAAATTAAGAAATACACTAAACGTGTTATTTTACATTAAATTTAATGTGCTTTTCCAATATATTATTTATCTCTCTATTTTATTCAAAAAAGTTTCCCTTATTATCTCTTTTATTTATTTATTTATTTATTTTAAAATTTTTCTCCCATTATATTTGTCATGTTTTCTCACTTGATTTTTTTAAGTTTGTTCTATTCTCACTTCAGTAAAGTGATTTTTTTATGAACCACAAGTATCCTCCATGGGATGCAGTTGCTCCTGCCATTTTTTCTTTTTATTTTTTATCACATCTTCATTTTTTTGTTATTATTATATTAAAACATTTATCTCTCTATTTTATTGATTAATATTTTCATTTATTATCTTTTTTATCTATTCTGTTTACTTTATATTAAAATTATTCGCTCAGTACATGTATCACATTTTCTCACTTTCATTATTTATATTTTTTATTCTCATTTTCGGTAAAGTGATTTTTATATATATGAACTACAAGTATTCTCCACGGGCATATTCTTTCCGTGAACATCCACATAATGGTAAGACTAATTCTCCCAACAAGGTTTTTTCCATACACTTTATATAGGTTTTAAGTGACTAAGATGAAAGATGTCAAATCTCAATATAATTTTAATTTATAAATATAATTATGATATATTGGTTACAATTTTCTATAAACAAATTTTTTAATTAGAATTATAAAATTTATTAATTATGTTATTTTCTCCTACTTGAATAAAATTATTATATATTTTGTATTTTGATTTATTATATATTCAGTATAATACGTTTATAGGTTAAGCCAATTGTTCAATTACAGATTGAAAGTGATTTTTATTAACCACATACCCTCCACGAGAGTTAGTCATGCTCCTGTCATGAACATCGACATAATGGTGGAGTTAGTTCTCCCAATTTTTTTCCATAAACTTTATATAGGTTTAAAGTGATTGGGTTGCCAGGATCTCAAATTTTAATATATTTTAAATTTATAATTATATTAATGATGTATTAGTTACCTTTTTCTATAAACATGATAACAATATCATATTCGCAATTTATTAATTGATGTATATGATTATATCATAAATTAATTTTTTTATAAAAATTTAGTAATATATGTAAAAAATGAACATCACTTGCAACCCAACGCCAGGGACTACAATTACAATGTTTTAAAAATATAGGCATATAAAACAAAGGTTTTAAAAGTCAATGACAAAGATTAAAGTTGACAAAAAATATTGGGAGGGGAAATATATTTTATCCAATTTTAAAAAATATAATATTCATACAACAAAGGTCAATAGATATATTTGTGTTAATATGATTTAAAAAATAATTTTTGTATTAATATTTGTAAATTGTGTAACAATATCCTATTTTGATTTTTTATTTAATTTTTCTTCATTCAATAAGATTTTGTGATACTTTTTTATTGTTTCTTTTTTCTAATTCTAATGACATTTTTTGATTTTGTAATTAATAAATGTCATACATCTTTAACTTAAAATGAAAGTGTAAAGTTTAGTGTCAAACCTTTATAACTGTGGTCACAACTAAAAATCATATGTATAAAGTAAGAAATATGTTATGATTAACAACAATATTGTTTTTCAATTATTTATATCTATTTATTTATTATTTTTTTGTTAAATAAAAGAAATTAATTAACAAGAGTACAAGAATAACCGCACACACAGTAGCTAAACGAGGCAACAAACTTGAGTAGGACCACTGCAAACTACCACTCAAAATAGTTGAACACAAGAACAAGTATCAGACCGATATAATACACACCACATGACGGCACCTACTACTATATATAACACCTTTGATACATGGCATCAACTAACACGATAATGCCAACAAAACACCGAGGTGGAAAATTTTAGAAAAGACTGAGCACGTCACAAGATAATTTTATTATATATATATATATATTATTTTAGTCACCAAATTAAATTTTTAGTACTCCAAACGAATAAATATCTCATTTTTATATTAAGATAAATATAAAATGCAATACATAAAAAAATGTGTTAACAACAAGTATCTCCTCCTTGAGGGCTAAGAGTGTTGTAAGCACTCAATTTTGTCCGAAAGTTTTATTTCATTTTTTTCTTTCCTTTTATTTTTGTGTATGTATATACTTGTGGTATTTAACTCTTCCTTTCTTACTTTAATAAAAAATCCCAAAAAATAAGAAAATCAAAACATAGAAAATAAACTGAATTAATTAATTAGTCAATTAATTAATTATTAAATAATTAATTATTTGAATGGTTAATTAAACATTTTTAAGAAAAAGATTTTTTTCTTCTTTTCTTTTCTTTCTTCCTTTTTCTTCTTTTTCTTTTCAAATTTTTTATGGGACAACTTGGGCCATTTTTTGAAATGAATTAATTAATTAGTCAATTAATTAATTATTGGATAATCAATTAATTGAATGATTAATTAAATATTTTTAACAAAAAGTTTTTTTCTTTCTTTTTTTGTTGTTTTTTTTTCAGTAATTACATTTAGGCCAATTGGGCCATAATTTGTGAATCTTGACCTTTTTTATTTTTTTCCTCTTCTCTCTTCTTTTTCTAAATCTTTTTGGGCTTGGACTTCTTTTCCATTCTTCCTTTTTTTCCCTTCCGGGCTAGGCCTTCAACAAGTCCATTTTGTTTGATTATTTACAACAAAAAAAGCAAAAAATATAACAATAAGAGAACAAACAAAAAACCTGAATTAGGTGGAGTGTGTGAATTGAATTTCGGCGCATTTCAGAGCAGGTAATGGAGTGTCTTCAGAACAGAGCAAATCCAGCAAGACAACAGGTCAAGTTGCAGATCAAGTTGCAATTGAAAGGGGGAGGGACGACTTCATTGTGCTATAAATACATGAGCTTGTAAAAATGGAAAACACACAAGAGAGCATTAAAGAAAAAACCAGATTGAGAGAAAAGATTTGATAACTCAACCTTTGAGCTCAAAATTAGTGAGAGAAAAAAGAGGGAGATCTCGTTTTATTCTAAGCTATTTTGAGAGGAAAAAAGAGGGGGATATGCAGAAAAATACAGAGGGGGAGGACAGAACAAAATTTCAGATAACGAAGAATATAAGGGGATAGAGATTCAGTTTAGAGAAAAAAAATCCGCAGAGAATTAGGGAAGATCGCATAACCAACTTTAGGACCAAAGAACCAAAAAACACAAAAGAGAAGGATTACAAGAAGTTTACATATGCAGATACTGATTCATAACCAGTAAGAAACACACATTCGAGCTCTAAATTCATTTTGAGGAGAATCAAACAGTTTGGAAGAGAGAGATCATACCAAGCAGTACATAGAAGCGCTAACAAGATTAAATCTGGTACTATCCTTCATGTCTAATCATGTTATTCTCTGTTTGATATTTCTTCGTTAATCAGGAGGAACAATCACAAGCTAAACTGATATACAATGAAAGTGAAAAACACAAATCTTCTATTTTTCCTAAAATACAATGGTGTTCCATAAATAAAATTACAGTCATGACCAGAATCTAGTCCTCAGGAGTCTCACCCTCACCCTTAGACCACCACCATCTCCAGCCTCTGCCCCCATAAATCCCTCATCCCGCAGCCACCATACCTGCACGAAATAGAGGGAGAAGCTAGAAACAGAGACCACGAAACCAAGAGAGAGAAAGGGAGCAAACCTCTGGCCGCGTTGTCGCACGCGACTATCTTCACCACCGCCTCGTCTCCTCGGCCAAGGACGACCGCTGTCCCTTCATCTCTGCCCCGCCAATAGCCGCCACACCCCTCTCTAGCAGCCATCATGGTTGCACTTGCCTCTGTCACGATGCGAGAGCTCGCGCCATCCGCCATATAGCCCACCGCTGCGCGGCCACGGACCCCGACCCAGCCACACGTCACCGCGACTCCATGCACCACCGCCCCACTGGTCCAGCGCCGCTCTGCACACGCCACTACAGCCGTGAAACGTGGCCAACGCTGCTCCCCTGTCACGCCTCAGTCGTCCCTCGAACCAGCCACTGCCGCCGTAGCCATGCAGCTTCGCCGCGCATGTCTGTCGTACCCACTATTCCCTGTGCTGCCGTCATTGGCGGTCTGTCGAGTCTCAAAATATATTATTAAATGGTTAATAATGTTTAAGTCTCATAACCCTGAATTTTAATGAGTAACAAATTTGGTTAAATTCCCTAAAAATTCATGCTCAAAGTAGTTTTTGTGTTTCAGAAATTGTCTGATACAACAACCCTCTGAAATCATGCAACCCTCTAATGTGGGACAACCTTATGAAGAAGAGGAACCTGCTGAGTGATCAAGACCTATTGTAGCCATAGAACCTTCTGAAGATGAGAGACGTTGTACTGAGACTTGTATCTTTTTGGAAAAGAACTTCTCAGCTAATTCCTTTTGAAGACTCAAGTCAACCGTAGCCTTTCTCAGTTGCTTGTGCCTCTTCTCCTTCTGGAAAGTCAGAACAATTGATTTTTAACATATTTCAAATCTCTAGTCACCAAAAAGGCAATGTCTGCTGTGGAAGTACACTGTGCTCAGAAAAGTAGAGTATGCGCTGCTGACACCTACTACCTGCTGCACCTGCTACTGTAAGCTATCAAGGCTATGTGTCTCAACGGAAGCATTTAATTTGCATTTAATGTTATTTCTCAACGGTGAGTTTATCATTCTTCAACGGATTCAAGCTAAACTCCTATATAAAGCTTCATGAAGAACAAAAAAAAAAAAAAAACAGAGAAGAATGTTTTATCAAGCCAATACGCTGCAAATATGTCACTGCTACTCTCTGATATGTTATACATAGAAAATTTCATTTGTATCCTGAGTTTCACTCATTTATCCTTTGTACAAGATCATTTCTGTTTAAGTTTCTCAGGAACTTAAACTAATACTCACTGTAAACACTTTCAAAGTGTCTGAGAGCTTGAAGAGGCTTGGTGGAACAAAGAATACTTGTCTTTGAGCCTGGAGAGGCTTGTCTGTAAAACAATACTTGGGTTTTAGCCTGGAGAGGCTGTGTGTTCAAACATTACTTGGGTTTTAGCCTGTAGAGGCTGTGTGTTCAAACAGTACTTGGGTTTTAGCCTGAAGAGGCTGTGGTTCAAAGAATACTTGTAATTGATCAGTTAGTGGAAAATCCTTTGCTTGTTGACATTGGGACTGCACGTAGCTCATGGTGGATGTGAGTGAACCAGGATAAATTTCTTGGCTAAGTCTTCTCTTCCCTTATCTCATTATATCTGTTATTTAAGCTAACAAGAGGGTTCTGAATAACTTTTTTTTATAAGTTGGAACTAAAACCTATCTCAAACATCCTTTAAAACAAGTTTACAAATCTATTTTCTGGACCTGCTGAAGTCATTTCAGCAAGTACCATCACACCAATTTCAGCAAGTTGCTCAAAACTATTGTGAAATACTTTGCTTGTGAAAAGGTTTTCATAAAATCTGTTTAAACATATAAAACACTATTCAACCCCCCTTCTAGTGTTTCCTGTGGTTTCTATAATTGGTATCAGAGCTCAACCTCGGGTTGAGCATCTAACAAGTGCTGAGGAAAGAAGATCCACATGGAAATCTCAACAAGCAATCCATACTACATCGCAAAAGGAGCCTCTGTCTCAAGGCCCCCAGCTTTCAATGGTACAGACTATCATTACTGGAGAGATCGTATGAAGCTATTCATTGAGAGCAGCAACATAGATCTTTGGGATGTAGTCACTGATGGTGATTATATTCCCACCAATAATGGTGTGCCCATTCCTAAGGCAGAATGGACGGGTGAACAGAAGGCACATGTGCAACTTAGTGCAAAAGCAAAACTCTATTTAGTTTGCTCTCTGAGTAAATCTAAATATGAGCAGGTGCATGGATGCACTTCGGCCAAGGAGATCTGGGATACTTTGGCATAAGCCCATGAAGGGACTGATAATGTCAAACAATCTAAGATTAGCATGCTTGTTCATCAGTATGAGATGTTCAAGATGCATGAGTCAGAAACCATAGACCAAATGTTTGGTAGGTTTCAGACCATAACTAATGGACTCAAATCTTTAGGCAAATCCTATGACTCTGGTGATAATAATCGCAAGATTCTTAGGAGTTTACCAAAGATTTGGAGGGCCAAAGTAACTACCATCCAAGAGGCAAAAGACCTCAATACCTTAAGAATGGAGGAACTCTTGGGATCCCTCAAGGTCCATGAGTTGGAACTTGGTGAAGATGCTCCTAAAAAGAAGTCACTTGCCCTGAATGCCAAGTCCAAAATGCTGAAGGCTGGACCACAAAAGGCCATGAAAGCTGATGAGTCTTCAGAAGGTTCTAAAGATTCAGAGGGAAGCTCTGACGAAGATGATGATGATCTGGCTCTTTTGAGCAGAAAGATCAAGAGAATGCTTCAAAAGAAAGAAAGATTCAGAAAAGACTCATCCTCTGAAATCAAAATAGGTAAGTCAGGTAAAGAATCTTTCTCTACTGACAAAATAATCTGTTACGAGTGTAGACAGCCATGGCATATGAAAGCAGATTGTCCAAAGCTGAAGAAGCCCTCATACAAAAAGAAGAAGTTCCTGAAGAAAAAGAAAAGCCTGATGGCTACTTGGGAAGACTTGGATGACTCCACCTCAGAAGAGGAAGATGAATCTGCTGAAGAGGCCAACCTTTGCTTGATGGCCAGTCTACCTTCTTCAGATAGTTTTGAGTCAGAGGTAATCCCTCAAACACGTCAAGACATGTATGATGACTTGCTGGGAAGTTCTAAAGAGCTTTTCCAAGAGTAAAAATATTTGTCTAGAGCATATACTGAAGTTGAAAATAAAAATGAAGCTCTTGAGACTGAAAATCTTTTACTCAAAGAAAAACTCTTAAGAATTCTGAGGCTAGTAGTTCAAAAAGTTTAATCAAATAAAATGAATTTCTAAAGAAACAAGTTGCTGAACTTACTAGAGATCTTGCCAACTTTGTCAATGGAACTAAGAACCTCAACAGAATGTTGGGTGTTCAAAAGAACTCCAAAAACAAAGAAGGTTTAGGATACTCAGACAGTGAATCATCACATGGTTCAAATTTTAAACCTGCTGAAAAAGCTAAGAAAGGTAGGGGATGCTCTCACTATGGAAAACCTGGACACAATGTGTCTCAATGCAAACACAAGAGAAAGGGCAAACCTGCTGCTAACAAAAAAGGACCCAAAAAGATGTGGGTACCTAAGTCTCTAATTATTCTTGTTGCAGATGTGTTTAATAGGACAAAGGAGACACTAGAAATGGTACCTGGACAATGGCTGCTCGCGACACATGACAGGAGAAAGGTCTTTGTTCCAAAACCTTAGACCTAAGGATGGAGGGGTGGTGACCTTTAGAGGAAACCAGAAAGGTAGAATCACTGGTATTGTGTAGTCAAAGATGTTTCTGACCAAGTCATTTTTACTGCCAAGAGTCACAGTAATGTGTATAAGATTGATCTTGAGTAACTTGCATATCAAAATGTGACTTGTTTGCTTTCTGTTAAAGATGAAAAACAGATTTGGCATCAGAAACTTGGGCATGCCAGCTTGAGATTCATCTCAAAGCTTACATAGCACAACCTTGTAAAAGGATTACCCAAGCTTTCTTTCAAATCTGACATTTTATGTGAAAAATGTCTTAAAGGTAAACAAACAAAAAGCTCTTTCAAGAGTAAAAATGTTGTGTCTACCTCAAGACCTTTAGAACTGCTTCACATTGATCTGTTTGGTCCTACAAGAACTGAGAGTTTGGCTGGTAAGAAGTATGGCTTAGTCATTGTTGATGACTACTCAAGATTCACATGGGTGATATTCCTCAAAAGCACGGATGAGACTTTTGAGAATTTCACAAAATTCTGTAAGAAAGTGCAAAATGAAAAATGATTTTGCATCTCTACAATCAGAAGTGACCATGGTGGAGAGTTTGAAAACTCAAGCTTCAACATGTTCTGTGATGAGAATGGGATCTCACACAATTTCTCTGTGGTTAGAACACCTCAACAAAATGGGGTTGTTAAGAGAAAGAACAAAAGCTTGCAGAAGATGGGTAGAACCATGCTTATTTTAAACAATCTACCAAGATCATTCTGGGTAGAGGCTGTTCACACAATTTGCTACATTCAAAACAGAATTTTGGTAAGACCAATTCTAAAAAAAACTCCCTATGAATTGTGGAGAGGAAAAAAAACCCAACATTTCTTATTTTCACATTTTTGGCTGTGAGTGTTTTATACTTAACACCAAAGATGATCTGGGTAAATTTGATTCCAAATCTGATAAGGGATTCTTCATTGGTTATTCAGAAACATCCAAGGCTTATAGAGTTTACAACTCTAGAACCTTGACAGTAGAAGAATCTATCCATGTTAGATTTAATGATGCTAAAGAGACTGATAGGGAACTATCAGATCTAGAAGATGATTTGGCAGGAATGGAGCTGAATCCTACTTCAGAGACTCCAAAGGTCAAGAATGAAGCACCTGCTGAAGGACCTTCTGAAGTACCTGCTGAACTGACCTCCAGTCAACCTGCTGAATCTGAACCTATTCCCAGAGTTAATGTTGAGTCTCAGAATGAGCAAGTATTCCCTCGCAGGCATGAGTAGAGATACATAACTCATCATCCTCGGGGGAAAATCATTGGTGATACTTCAGAAGGAGTAAGAACAAGATCAAGACTTAGAGAAGTCAACAATCTTGCCTTCCTTTCTGAAATTGAGCCAAAGAACATTGAGGAAGCTCTGCATGATGAAGGATGGATCCTAGCCATGCAAGAAGAGCTTAATCAATTTGCCAGGAGTGATGTATGGACTCTTGTTCCTAAACCCCATGGGAAAACTATTATTGGAACCAAATGGGTGTTTAGAAACAAACTCTCTAAAGATGGTTAAGTGGTCAGAAACAAGGCTAGATTGGTTGCACAAGGATATAATCAGCAAGAAGGTATTGACTTTACTGAAACTTTTGCTCCAGTAGCAAGGCTTGAAGCTATTAGGATTTTACTTTCCTATGCAGCCAATAATGACATCAAACTATATCAAATGGATGTAAAGAGTTCCTTCCTAAATGGATTCATTGAGGAAGAGGTATTTGTTAGACAACCCCCTGGTTTTGAAAATCTGACCTTTCTTGATCATGTTTTCAAACTGAAAAAGGCTTTGTATGGTCTCAAACAAGCTCCTAAAGCTTGGTATGAAAGATTGAGCAATTTTCTACTAAAAATGGTTTTGAAAGAGGAAAGGTTGATACAACTCTTTTCAGAAAAGTGTCTAACAAAGACCTAATTCTAGTCCAGATATATGTTGATGACATTATTTTTAGATCAACAAATTCCTCTCTGTGCACTCAGTTTTCAAGTCTTATGCAATCTAAATTTGAAATGAGTTTAATGGGTGAACTAAAATTTTCTTAGGACTTCAAATTAAGCAAGATTCTGATTGTATATGGATCCATCAGGAGAAATATGCAAAACAAATGCTTAAGAAGTTCAACATGCATGATTGCAAACCTATGTCGACTCCTATGCACCCTTTAGCAATCTTGAATAAAGATGAAGGAGAAGACTGTGTTGACCCAACCATGTATAGAGGCATGATTGGATCCATGTTGTATCTTATAGCAAGTAGGCTTGACATTATGTTCAGTGTATGCTTGTGTGCAAGATTTCAATCAGATCCAAGAATAACTCATTGCAAGGCTGTTAAAAGAATTTTCAGATATCTCAATGGTACTACTAATCTTGGTCTATGCTATAAGAAGAGTAAGACTGCAGATTATTAGGTTACTGTGATGCTGATTTTGCTGGATATTGAGTTGAAAGAAAATCAAAAAGTGGAGGATGCCACTTCATTGAAGAGAATATGATCAGCTGGGCTAGCAAAAGGCAAAGTACAATAGCCCTCTCAACCCGTTGAAGCTGAGTACATTGCTGCTGCATGCTGTTGTTCACATTTGCGATGGGTAAAATATCAACTTGAAGATTTTAACATTTCTGTTAAATCTATTCCTGTATTTTGTGATAATACAAGTGTCATAAACCTTTCTAAAAATCCCATTCAGCTACTGATGAAGCTACTAATGATGGTGCTGGTACTATACCTGTTACGGTGGCTGCTGAGAAGGTACCAAGAAGAAAAAGACTTGGCAGAAAGCCTAAGATTCAAACTGCTGCTTCAATTGAATCTGACAGGCTCCTTGTTGAGGCTTTGGCCAAAGAAGAAGAAGAAGCACAAAAATGGAAGATAAAGCTAAAGGTAAAGTTGAAGTTGAGAAATTTACTGAGAGTGTCTTAGCC
>QLOH01001187.1:0-76774 GCA_026901365.1 Sesbania bispinosa | reverse complement strand
CGAAAATGATTGTAATGCATGCAACATGCAATGACAAAATATAGTTCATAATTTATTTCGTAATGCATGCGAGCAATGAAAAATAAGTTCCTAAAAGTTTCATATGGATGCAATGCAATGAAAAATAAGTTCGAAAAGGGTTTCTCATATTGATGCAATGCAATGAAAAATATAGTTCGTAATGATTTCGTAATGCATGCAATGCAATGAAAAATAAGTTTGAAAATTGGTTTCTGAGGGATGCAATGCAAAGAAAAAGAAGTTCATAAATGATTTCGTAATGCTGCAATACAATGAAAAATAAGTTCGAAAAGGGTTTCATATGGATGCAATGCAATTAAAGTAAGTTCGCAAATGATTTCGTAATGCATGCAATGCATGAAAATAAGTTCGTAAATTGTTTTCTTTGGATGCAATGCAAAGAAAATAAGTTCGTAAATCATTTCGTAATGCAGGCAATGCAATGAAAAATAAGTTCGTAAATGATTTCATAATGCATGCAATGTAATAAAAATATTCGTATAGGGTTTCATATGAATGCAATGCAATGAAAATAAGTTCGAAAAGGGTTTCATATGGATGCAATGCATTGAAAAATAGTTCGTAAATGATTTCTAAATGCATGCAATGCAATGAAAAATAAGTTCAAAAATTGGTTTCTGGGGGATGCAATGCAAAGTAAAAAAGTTCGTAAATGATTTCGTAATACATGCAATGCAATGAAAATTAAGTTCGTAAAAAGTTTCATACGTATGCAATGCAATGAAAATAAGTTCGTAAATGATTTCGTAATGCATGCAATGCAATGAAAAATAAGTTCGAAAAGGGTTTCATATGGATGCAATGCAATGAAAAATAAGTTCGTAAATGATTTCGTAATGCATGCAGCGCAATGAAAAAATTCGAAATGATTTCGTAATGCAAGCAATGCCATGAAAAATAAGTTCGTAAATGATTTCGTAATGCATGCAAGTAACGAAAAATAAGTTTGTAAAGAGTTTCATATGTATGCAATGCAATGAAAAATAAGTTCGTAAAGAGTTTCATATGTATGCAATGCAATGAAAATAAGTTCGTAAAGGGTTTCATCTGGATGCCCATGCAATGAAAGTAAGTTCGCAAATGATTTCGTAATGCATGCAATGCAACGAAAAATAGTTCGTAAATTGATTTCTCAGCGATGCAATGCAAAGAAAAATAAATTCGTAAATGATTTCGTAATGCATGCATTGCAATGAAAAATAAGTTCGTAAAAAGTTTCATACGTATGCAATGCAATGAAAAAAAGTTCGAAAAGGGTTTCATATGCATGCAATGCATGAAAAAAGTTCGTAAATGATTTCGTAATGCATGCGATGCAGTGAAAAATAAGTTCGAAAATGATTTCGTAATGCATGCAATGCAATGAAAAATAAGTTCGTAATGATTTCGTAATGCAGGCAATGCAATGAAAAATAAGTTCGTCAAAAGTTTCATACGTATGCAATGCAATGAAAAAAAGTTCGTAAATGATTTCGTAATACGTTCAATGCAATGAAAAATAAGGTCGAAATGATTTCGTAATGCATGAAATGCAATGAAAAATAGTTTGTAAATTATTTCGTAATGCATGCAATGCCTGAAAAATAAGTTCCTAAAGAGTTTCATATTGATACAATACATGAAAAAAAAGTTCGAAAGGGTTTCATATGGATGTATGCAATGAAAAATAATTCGTAAAATGATTTCAAAATGCATGCAATGAAATGAAAATAAGTTCGAAAATTGGTTTCTGAGGGATGCAATGCAAAGAAAAATAAGTTCATAAATGATTTCGTAATGCATGCAATGCAATGAAAAATAAGTTCGTCAAGGGTTTCATATGGATGCAATGCAATGAAAAGTAAGTTCGCAAATGATTTCGTATTGCATGCAATGCAATAAAAAATAAGTTCGTAATTGTTTTCTTTGGGATGCAATGCAAAGAAAATAAGTTCGTAAATCATTTCGTAATGCATGCAATGCAATGAAAAATAAGTTCGTAATGATTTCATATGCTGCAATGCAATGAAAAATAAGTTCGTATAGGGTTTCATATGAATGTAATGCAATGAAAAATAAGTTCGAAAAGGGTTTCATACGTATGCAATGCAATGAAAATAAGTTCGTAATGATTTCGTATGCATGCAATGCAATGAAAAATAAGTTTCGAAAGGGTTTCATATGGATGCAATGCAATGAAAAGTAAGTTCGCAAATGATTTCGTAATGCATGCAATGCAATGAAAAATAAGTTCGTAAATTGTTTTCTTGGATGCAATGCAAAGAAAATAAGTTCGTAAATCATTTCGTAATGCATACAAGCAATGAAAAATAAGTTCGTAAATGATTTCATAATGCTGCAATGCAATGAAAATAGTTCAAAAATTGGTTTCTAAGGGATGCAATGCAATGAAAAATAAGTTCGTAAAAAGTGTATATGTATACAATGCAATGAAAAAAAGTTCGGAAATGATTCTTAATGCATGCAATGCAATGAAAATAAGTTCGAAAAGGGTTTCATATGGATGCAATGCAAAGAAAAGTAAGTTCGCAAATGATTTCCTAATACTTGCAATGCAATGAAAATAAGTTCGTAAATTGTTTTCTTTGGATGCATGCAAAGAAAATAAGTTCGTAAATCATTTCGTAATGCAATGCACAATGAAAAATAAGTTCGTAAATGATTTCATAATGCATGCAATGCAAAGAAGAATAAGTTCGAAAAGGGTTTTCATATGGATGCAATGCAATGAAAAATAAGTTCCTAAATGATTTCATAATGCATGCATTGCAATGAAAAATAAGTTAGAAAATTGGTTTCTGAGTGTGCAATGCAAAGAAAAATAAGTTCGTAAATGATTTCATAATGCATGCAATGCAATGAAAAATAAGTTCGTAAAAAGTTTCATACGTATGCAATGCAATGAAAATAAGTTCGTAAAATGATTTCGTAATGCATGCAATGCATGAAAAATAAGTTCGAAAATGATTTCGTAATACATGCAATGAAATAAAAAATAAGTTCGTAAGAGTTTCATATTGATGTAATGCAATGAAAAATAAGTTCGAAAAGGGTTTCATACGTATGCAATGCAATGAAAAATAAGTTCGTAAATGATTTTATTATGCATGCAATGCAATGAAAAATAAGTTCAAAAATTGTTTTTTGAGGGATGCAATGCAAAAAAAAAGTTCGTAAATGATTTCGTAATTCATGCAATGCAATGAAAATAAGTTCGTCAAAAGTTTCCACACGTATGCAATGCAATGAAAAAAAGTTCGTAAATGATTTCGTAATACGTTCAATGCAATGAAAAATAAGGTCGAAAATGATTTCGTAATACATGCAATGCAATGAAAAAAGTTCATAAATTATTTCGTAATGCATGCGATGCAATGAAAAATAAGTTCCTAAAAGTTTCATATGGATGCAATGCAATGAAAATAAGTTCGAAAAGGGTTTCATATTGATGCATTGCAATGGAAAAATAAGTTCGTAAATGATTTCGTAATGCAGCCAATGCAATGAAAAATAAGTTTGAAAATTGGTTTCTAGGGAGGCAATGCAAAAAAATAAGTTCATAAATGATTTCGTAATGCATGCAATGCAATGAAAAATAAGTTCGAAAAGGGTTTCATATGGATGCATGCAAAGAAAAATAAGTTCATAAATGATTTGCGTAATGCATGCAAATACAATGAAATAAGTTCGAAAAGGGTTTCTATGGATTGCATGCAATGAAAAGTAAGTTCGCAAATGATTTCGTAATCGCATGCAATGCAATGAAAAATAAGTTCGTAAATTGTTTTCTTTGGGATGCAATGCAAAGAAAAATAAGTTCGTAAATCATTTGTAATGCATGCAATGCAATGAAAAATAAGTTCGTCAAATGATTTCATAATGCATGCAATGTAATAAAAAATAAGTTCGTATATAGGGTTTCATATGAATGCAATGCAATGAAAAATAAGTTCGAAAAGGGTTTCATATGATGCAATGCATTGGAAAAAATAAGTTCGTAAATGATTTCTAAATGCATGCAATGTAATGAAAATAAGTTCAAAAATTGGTTTCTGGGGATGCAATGCAAAGTAAAATAAGTTTCTAAATGATTTCGTAATGTATGCAATGCAATGAAAAAAAAGTTCGTAAAGGTTTCATACGTATGCAATGCAGGAAAAAAGTTCGTAAATGATTTCGTAATGCATGGCAATGCAATAAAAATAAGTTCGAAAAGGGTTTCATATGGATGCAATGCAATAAAAATAAGTTCGAAAAGGGTTTCATATGGATGCAATGCAATGAAAAGTAAGTTCGCAAATGATTTCGTAATGCACGCAATGCAATGAAAAATAAGTTCGTAAATTGTTTTCCTTGAGATGCAATGCAAAGAAAAATAAGTTCGTAAATCATTTCGTAATGCATGCAATGCAATGAAAAATAAGTTCGAAAAGGGTTTCATATGGATGCAATGCAATGAAAAATAAGTTCGTAAATGATTTCATAATGCATGCAATGCAATGAAAAATAAGTTCGTAAATGATTTCATAATGCATGCAATGCAATGAAAAATAAGTTCGAAAATTGGTTTCTGAGGGATGCAATGCAAAGAAAAATAAGTTCGTAAATGATTTCGTAATGCATGCAATGCAATGAAAAATAAGTTCGTAAAAAGTTTCATACGTATGCAATGCAATGAAAAATAAGTTCGTAAATGATTTCGTAATACACGCAATGCAATGACAAATAAGTTCGAAAATGATTTCGTAATGCTTGCAATGCAATGAAAAATAAGTTCGAAAATGGTTTCATATGGATGTAATGCAATGAAAAAATAAGTTCCAAAATGATTTCGTAATGCATACAATGCAAAGAAAAATAAGTTCGTAAATGATTTCATAATGCATGCAATGCAATAAAAAATAAGTTCGTAAAGGGTTTCATATGGATGCAATGCAATGAAAAATAAGTTCGAAAAGGGTTTCATATGGATGCAATGCAATGAAAAATATGTTCACAAATGATTTCGTAATGCATGCAATACAATGAAAAATAAGTTCGAAAATTGGTTTCTGAGGGATGCAATGCAAATAAAATAAGTTCGTAAATGATTTCGTAATGCATGCAATGCAATTAAAAATAAGTTCTTAAACTGTTTTCTCAGGGATGCAATGCAAAGAAAAAAAACTTCGTAAATGATTTCGTAATGCATGCAATGCAATGAAAAATAAGGTCGAAAATGATTTTGTAATGCATGCAATGCAATGAAAAATAAGTTCGTAAATGATTTCGTAATGCATGCAATGCAATGAAAAATAAGGTCGTAAATGATTTCGTAATGCATGCAATGCAATGAAAAATAAGTTCGTAAAGAGTTTCATACGTATGCAATGCAATGAAAAAAAGTTCTTAAATGATTACGTAATGCATGCAATGCAATGAAAAATAAGTTCGAAAAGGGTTTCATATGGATGCAATGCAATGAAAAATAAGTTCGTAAATGATTTCGTAATGCATGCAGTGCAATGAAAAATAAGTTCGTAAATGATTTCGTAATGCAAGCAATGCAATGAAAAATAAGTTCGTAAATGATTTCGTAATGCATGCAAGCAATGAAAAATAAGTTTTGTAAAGAGTTTCATATGTATGCAATGCAATGAAAAATAAGTTCGTAAAGAGTTTCATATGTATGCAATGCAATGAAAAATAAGTTCGTAAAGGGTTTCATCTGGATGCAATGCAATGAAAAGTAAGTTCGCAAATGATTTCGTAATGCATGCAATGCAACGAAAAATAAGTTCGTAAATTGTTTTCTCAGCGATGCAATGCAAAGAAAAATAAATTCGTAAATGATTTCGTAATGCATGCATTGCAATGAAAAATAAGTTCGTAAAGGGTTTCATATGGATGCAATGAAATGAAAAATAAGTTCGAAAAGGGTTTCATATGCATGCAATGCAATGAAAAATAAGTTCGTAAATTATTTCGTAATGCATGCAATGCAATGAAAAATTAGTTCGTAAAGAGTTTCATATGTATGGAATGCTATGAAAAATAAGTTCGTAAATAATTTCGTAATACATGCGATGCAGTGAAAAATAAGTTCGAAAATGATTTCGTAATACATGCAATGCAATGAAAAATAATTTCGTAAATGATTTCGTAATGCATGCAATGCAATGAAAAATAAGTTCGAAAATGATTTCGTAATGCATGCAAGAATAAGTTTGTAAAGAGTTTCATATGTATGCAATGCAATGAAAAATAAGTTCGTAAATGAGTTCGTAATGTATGCAATGCAATGAAAAATAAGTTCGTAAAGGGTTTCATATGGATGCAATGCAATGAAAAGTAAGTTCCCAAATGATTTCATAATGCATGCAATGCAATGAAAAGTAAGCTCGTAAATTGTTTTCTTAGGGATGCAATGCAAAGAAAAGTAAGTTCGTAAATCATTTCGTAATGCATGCAATGCAATGAAAAATAAGTTCGCAAATGATTTCGTAATGCATGCAATGCAATGAAAAATAAGTTCGTAAATTGTTTTCTCAGGGATGCAATGCAAAGAAAAGTAGGTTCGTAAATGATTTCGTAATGCATGCAATGCAATGAAAAATAAGTTCGTAAATGATTTCGTAATGCATGCAATGCAATGAAAAATAAGTTCGTAAAAAGTTTCATACGTATGCAATGCAGTGAAAAAAGTTCGTAAATGATTTCGTAATACATGCAATGCAATGAAAAATAAGTTCGTAAATGATTTCGTAATACATGCAATGCAATGAAAAATAATTTTGCAAAGTGTTTTCATCTAATCTACTGCAATGAAAATAATTTCGTAAAAGGTTTTCATGAAATGCAATGAAAAATAATTTCGTAAAAGGTTTTCATGTGATGCAATGCAATGAAAAATAATTTCGTAAATGGCTTTCATGTGACGCAATGCAATGAAAAATAATTTCGTAAAAGGTTTTCATGTGATGCAATGCAATTGAAAATAACTTCGTAAAGAGTTTTCATCTAATCTAATACAATAAAAAATAATTTCATAAAAGATTTTCATGAAATGCAATGCAATGAAAAATAATTTCGTAAAAGGTTTTCATCTAATCTAATGCAATGAAAAATAATTTCATAAATGATTTTCATGTAATGCAATGCAATGGAAAATAAATTCGTAAATGATTTTAATGCAATGCAATGAAAGATAATTTCATAATATTGTTTTCATGTGATGCAATGGAATGGAAAATAATTTCGTAAATGGTTTTCGTCTAATCTAATGCAATGAAAAATAATTTCATAAAAGGTTTTCTTGAAATGCAATGCAATGAAAAATAATTTCTTAAAAGGTTTTTATCTAATGCGATGCAATGAAAAATAATTTCGTAAAATTGTTTTCATGTGATACAATTCAATGGAAAATAATTTCTTAAATCGTTTTCATCTAATCTAATACAATGAAAAATAATTTCTAAAATGATGTTCACGGGATGCAATGCAATGAAGAAATTAATGTCTTCACTTACCACAATCCACTAAAGGAAAGAAGTATAAATTCATGAACACACAAAAGTAATTTATGAATAAGTGTACGGCAAAATATCATACACCTAAGGGGTGGATGAATGCGCATACCAACAGCCCCATTCTAGCAAGAATCACGCAAAATTCAAATAAACAAACAAGTGCTGAGAGCAGCAGCAAGGCACCTCGAGCCCGGAGAATAGTTCAGACTTTCAAAATTACAAGAAATGGAAACGAATTACAAGCAATGCGATGAAATATTTTACCTCGTAAATGGGGGCTTTTTTAAGGAATAAAACTTAATTACTAAATAATTATTAGCTATTTTTTAGTCTTTTAAAAATATTACTAGTAAATAAAATAATTTTTAAGAGCCTAAAATAGGGGTATTTTGAGGGGCCTAAAGTGTGAGCTTTACCTGCCTTAGAGTTGGGTTGTCCCATGAGTGCTAAAGACATTTATAAGCATTAATCTTTATCTATGGAAAAAAAGCATTAATCTATCCATATATGGATAAAACAGAAGCTCATAAGCAATCACATTTAGACCTTTTATAAAAAATAGAGACGGTAGAAAATCATACCTTTATTTGATCATCAACTTCAACTGTTTCACCAGCAATGATAGATCCAACTTCCAGTGCACAAACAATGAATACCAATGCTGCCCAAGTTTCTTTAACACCATCCTCAATGAATAAGTTTCATAATGCACCTTTGCTGTCAATACATGCAACTAAAACAGAAATCAGATACATACCCATACACACGACTTATGCCTATCTAATTGAACTTCATTTTCAGCAAGTGAACTTAATAGTGTGATAAAAAAGTAAAGTATAAAACAGAGCAAATAAATAAGCAAAGTTGGTATCTTAAAGCAAGAAAGAAGCATTTGGTAAGAGGTGAAAATATTCAATGGTAATCTCAATCCAAAAAATACAAGAAACTTCAAAGGTAGGATATAATTTACATTCACTACTTATAATAATTGTTACTCCTCTTAATCTCCTCTTAATCTCATATTCAATATATTGGTTCCACCAACTAGAAATATGAAAAAAAGGCTAAAATAAACCCAAATAAATAAAGAAATGCCAGAACACCAATTAAAGATCATCAAGGTATCATAAGACCCTTCTCTCGTTGTATTAATGAATACGGGGATGGATTTGAATTACAGGTAAATGTGGCTGATGCAACCATAATCATGGTCATGATGTGATTCGAAGATCACAGGAACCTTGATATTATGGTTATAATTATGGTTGTGGATTGCAATTTAAAACCATGACTAGTATTTTGTCCGGATTCAATATATATATTAGTTGGTCCAATCACTTATTTTGAATTTCTTAACTTCATACATAATAGATTTAAGATCATTATTTTACAAATCAGTAATAGGTGTGAGGAGCTAAACTAATTGACTCAAAAGCAATCATCATCCATTAAATTATTGCATATGAATAACAAGCAAGAAGAAACTTTTCTTATCATAGGTTTGTTTGTAGGCATGGTTGAAACTTTAAGCTTGTAAATGCTCTCAAATATTGTGCTTTCTGTCACTGCAGTGCCAGTCACACCACAAAGTTTAGGGAACTGTAAAAGTGCAGATTTAAAAAGCATCAAGGTAATTTCATAGGCAAATTAAATTATGAAATGATGTTTCACTTAATCAGCTCAAATATAACATTTCTAACCTGTAGAAAGAAATTCCGGTAACTAATAAAATCTAGTGTCAGTTTTATTTTGAATGGCCAGCCCTACCTTTGCTTCAACTGCTTGCTTAAGTCCATCGCTCCACCTTCTCCCCTATCAATAAAGAAAAAGGAACTAAACATTAATTGAGCCTTGACATATCAACAGAGTTTACTTCTCAGAAATTTGATGACATGACATATTCTTCTTCACCTAAGTTTCATTCTTTGTTCTCTAGGTAGAAGTGGAAGTGGGTGCAAGTAATAAATAAGATTTTGCTATTTGATAGACAGGCACTGCACCAATTATATAGTAAAGTAAACATCAAGTTTTGGTATTGTAATCAAAGGAAGTGCAGGTTAAAAAGAATCCAAACATATTCTTGCTCACCACATACTGTTTAAACATAAGGGCAGCATGTAAAATGCATCACAATGGCGGAATCCTTACTAACACCTAATTTACATTATGGGGGTGGAGGTGAAATATTGTCCAGGTATAGACTGTAGACTAATATTAAATAATTTCTGTACTGAACCTTCCACCCAAATCTAGTGAATTTTAATAACTATTCTTAAAGTACTCTGATATTTGGAATAACAAAGTTCTAAAAAGTATAATATATTTTTGGAAAAATAAAACAGAGACAGCAGCAGGCCTAAAAAGTCCAATTCCTTTTTTGCTCGAGCCAATATAGAACAATATCAAAATAATACTGACTTTCTAGATGTCAAAATAAGCTTTGATACTCATTGTGTATCATTGTACATCTAGATAGCTGTCAAATTCTGACTTTCTACTACTCTTCAAAACAGATTTTGGTTGCATAGTTTAGATACACAATCAAATTTCATAAGAAGCATATGAAATTCAAGAGATACACAATAGCGTTGAAATGTACATACCGAGCATCTAAGCAGAAGCCTTACTCGCATCCCTTTCCTCCAATTCCTTTCATCATTTAACTTCTCAACCTAATCAAGTAAAAAAGGTCTTCCATGTTACTGATGTAATAATAACTCAATCATATGTATCTTAAAAGTTCTTGAAGGATTGACTCACAGCTTTCTCAGTTATATCTGTTGTCTCATACTCCACAAGTGCATAGAGCTTGAGAGGAGGAAAGTAGCAATGGGTAAGAAAACCTCACAAGTATCATTTGTCTTCCATAAATACCAATACAACATAGTAATATGGTATGGTGTTACTTTTGCACCTTGTTACTGATGAAGAATTCACTTTTTGGCCGAGAAGAGAAGAATTAGATTCTGGGGATGGCATATTCTGATTGTTTTCACGCTGTTCACAAATCAGCCATCAATCATAATGTTTTCAAAAGGTAAGAAACTGCAAGAATTTGAAGCTCTTATATAATGAAAAAAGGGTGGACAGAAGAAACCTACCTCCCAACAACAGTAAATATTTTCTGAAGATTTTGATGGGAATGATCCTCAGGTAAATTCTCTGCCACAATAGTACGAGACTGCAAGGAAAAAGGAAAGAACTTTGCATTATGCTACAATGAGAAGAAAATTTGAGATGATCCATGAGGAGAAAACACCATCTCATTGCTTTACCTGCAATTCCTCTTTCTCCTTCTCATGAAAGGATGTTGCGTTTAACCTTATTTCCATCAGCACTTATAACCTTCAAATTTTACATTGTCAGAGAGCAAACTGAAGAAGACCAAAATAATGCCTTGTTCCATCCAAAAAACCTTACAAGTTTTGAAGAATAACGGAGTGCTTGGGTAAGCAGGTGAATATTACTAATAAGGGACTTGATCTTTTTGGTGGAAGCAATAAGGGTTATAGGAACTGTTGCAAAAAACCAACATCAATCAATAAGATTATTCCAATCTCCCAAAACCAACAAAAATGTCAAAGTTCTGATAAACAACATTCCAAAATCCTTACCATAACCTTCAGGATCTTTATTCATCTGTTTCTGGAAAGATTCATTTGCTAGTAAGCTCATGTCACTGAACTGATAAAGGCGTTCATTACCATCTGCCTATATAACAATGGAGAAATAGTTAACTATTTAAAAAAAAAAAAAAAACAAGAAGGAGGACACAATCCAATACAAAGAACTAGCCACATAGAGAAGACCCATAACACATATGTTGATCACTTGATTGTCAAAAATAAAAAGGGAGAATCAAAATTAAGATACTCTAATATTTGGAATAACAAAGTTCTAAAAAGTACAATATATTTTTGAAAAAAAGAAACGGAGACAGCAGCAGGCCTAAAATAGAGAACCAAGAAGCATGGGGTATGAATAAAGAAACAAAGAACCCAGTAAAATTCAAGTACTATCTAAAGAATGAAGAAAGGAAACAAGTATCAATCATCCCAAAAGAGAATTAACAAAAAGAATCGTAAGAGGGTACGAATAAAGAAAATCTTGTGGGTCAACAACACTCACCACAAGTAAGGTCCCTTTTCCGTTCCTTCTCTCTTTCTTTGGTGACTCTGGTGCTGAATTAGCCATTAACAAGCAAGATATTCAAAGAAGCAGTGAGGAATTGTTGGTCTCTCAGAGAATGAAGTGGAAATTCAGAGTGGAATTAGGGGACGGTGTTCCCGTTCGAGGAGAGAAGAAAGGCATCTCTGGTCGACGAAGTTTCCTCTGTCGAGTCGGGGAACCAAATAAGAAAAAGAGGAAGAGGAGAACATCAACATATATATCTTTTGGGTACGAGTAAAGAGGAAAGAAATGGGGTCTCTGAAGAAAGAAAGAAATCCTCAGGAGAGATGGTTCCTTATTCTGTTAAGAGTTAAAGACATGTGATGTGCGTGAAAGAGAAGTGGCGCCAATTTATAAACACCCACACCCACCCTCTCCAGTTAAGTTAGTTACAAGAATCTTCAAAAACACCACCCTTCTCTCTTATTTTATTTCTTGTTTTGTATTAACAGGAAAGTTTTTTTGCACTTATTTAATTTTAGAACGGTCCCGAGACAGCCGCAAGAGATTACGGTTCTTTTTATTCTTTTTAGGGTTAATTACACTTTTGATCCTCTAATTTTTAAGGTTTTTTTTTAGTAAATTAAGTCTCATACTTTTAAAATTAAGTAAATTTGGTCCCCCTATCAATTGTTTTCTACTTAAAACCCTCAAATTCTCATTTTCAATCCAAATATTTGGGAGTATATGATGAATTTGAGATATGAAATAATTTAAAATGTTCAAAAGTAAAAAATTAAATAGAAAATTGATAAATTTTGAAGGATTTTGTATGATATGAAATTAGGGTTTAAAGAGGACAAAAATTTGGGATTTTTCGATATTAAGTTAAATTTGATATTTTGATTGGTGAGTTTTCATATTAAGAAGATTTAAAACGAATTAATCAATTAAATTTATGAACATATTGAATAGAAAGTGAGAATTTGAGGGTTCTAGGTATAATCAATTAAATTTATGAAGATATTGAATAGAAAGTGAATAATTTTAATGATCTTATTAGTTTAAATTGAATTCCTAAACCATACCAAGCAGTAGCATCATTAAAATATGTGTTGAAAAACATCTAATTATGTCGCCAAATTTGAAAAAACAGGCTTCACTGGAGGGATGAGCTACTACAGAAATATGAACCCGTAATTCTCTATATTACCTTACATTATTTTTTTCCACAATTCATATTTTAGGAAAAATGAAAATATTTGTATATGACTAAGATCGATACTAATTCTAAAGACAATTTAGTATTAATTGTATATATTTCCAAAAATTGGGAGCTCACAGCACCTGGACTGGAGTGCAGATCAATGTGCCGGTAAAATTCATTATAGGTGAATTAGACATGGCCTACACTTCGCTAGGCATAGAGGAGTATAATCACGGTGGAGGTTTCAAGCAAGATGTGCCAAATTTGGAGGAAGTGATTGTGCAAAAAGGAGTAGCTCACGTTAACAATCAAGAAGCAGCGGATGAAATCAATAATCACATTTATGATTTCATCAAGAAGTTCTAATCTAGCTCACTTAAATAATCAAGAAGCAGCAGAATAAATCAGTGATCATATTTAAGTTGATCTAATAAAATAATCAATCATGGTGTTGTGTCTATCTCCTGATTTTAAGTTGAAGTATATGTTGTATTACACTCCAGTTTCTTTTCCATTTAATAATTATGTCCATGTGGATGTTTCTTTTCATTTCAATAGTTTGTCAGAATTTAGTACTTGACATATGTAAGACAAATCAATGAAAAGGTGCAGATCGGGTGAGACGGTCCCAACACTACACCCAGCTTGAACATGCTATTAATGTAGTATAAAACAAACCAAGTTCAAATCAAAGCCAACTGAGAGAAAATAAAAGATTCATATCACAACTCTAAACCATGAAACATGATATCATCTGAACCCATATCAGAATAAAAGATACACAAAACAAAACAAAAGACATTATTTTGACACAAACCCAAAATTCATTATCAAGAAACTAGTACATCAGAGGTGGAGGCGAATAAAACAAGAAACGAAAGCATGAAAGTGATGTATATGATAAGAGTACCTGCAACATCGGTGACAAGAACACGAGTTGTGTCTGTGACAGGAACGAAAGAATGGAATCCAAAGACTTTCTTGCTTCTATTTATTTGTGGAGATGCCTATGCCACGCTTCAGCTTCAGTCTGTGAAAGAATGGAACAAAGATTGGAAAGCAAATTATTGAGATTAGAAACCAAAAGGAAATAAAAAAGAAAAATTGCAGATCAAGAAAACTTGGGCTTTTCAGATCAAGAAAATGAGAAAAATAGGTAAAAGAACAAAGCATCAGAAAACGGGTAAAAGACCTCAAGAAAGCCAACAGAGAACAAAGCATATATAATATACCTCACAGATGCCATTAAGAAGATATCCAAAGAAGAACCCAAATGAGGAGAGGAATTGTTCCATCTGGGTCTGTTTCGCGTTCGAGGAGAGGAGAGCAGCATAGTGAATCTATGGTCAGTGACGCAATAGGAGAATTGGAATATGGGGTCTTGTGAATTGTTGGGGAAAAGGGGCAAGAGTTGGTCTGCTGGGAAGTTCCTCTGTTTTTTAGGAGATTGAGGTGGAGAAGATTGTAATTAAATGGTTCCTTTTATAATGTTGATGAGCGGAGAAGTGGCGCTAATTTAAAAACACTCACTCCCACTCTTTTCAGTTAAGACAATTATAAGACTATCCAACAGTGACACTTCTCTCTCTCTCTCTCTTTTTTTTTGTTTAACATTAGAGAAAAGTTTTGCAATTATTTTATATTAGAAAGAACGGTCCATGCATGGGACTATGGTTTTTTTTACAACAAAATAATTCTATTTAAATTATATACTTGATTTCACCAAAAAAAATTCATATACTTCATTTATATATATATGAGTATATATTTATTTCAAATTCTTTTAAAGATATAAAGTAGTTATATAATAAATAAAAGGGTTTAATATATATGATACATAGTTATTGATAAAATAACTATTTATAGTTAAGAATAAATAGTTAAGAATAATTATATAAGATAAAGTTATTGATAAATAATTACAAACAATGAATATACATGAATGTTTTTACATATAAATTTTTTAAAATATTTTTATTTTTATATCTAATAATACGACACATAAAAAAATTAGGATGTGATTTTATTTTAAATAATATCATTATTGTGATATAACCAAGCGAGACAATTAAAAAAAATAAATTGATAAAGAAATAAAAAATAAATAATTCTTAAAAGGACTAATCTTTTAATTAATTCATGTGAAATGAATAAATTAAAATAATTTGAAACATTAGAGTTTTATTATACATTTTGAAATAAATATATTAAATTTTTTATACATTAAAATTTTTTGTGATACATATATAACACAAATATTTATAATTGTGACTTATACAATTTCAAATCTTCATCTTCATATAATATAAATACCTATAAATTTAGATAGTATATATATTGGGATATCATTAGCTTTTATAATTAAACTATAAAAGGTTCATTATAATAATATATCATGTAATTTACTTTAAAAACCTACAACTTTTGCTAATGTTTATCTTATAAAAATAAATCATTTAATTTATTTAAGAAATTACAAATATTAATGCAAAAAAAATTACAAATATTAACACCTAAACAAATATTCTGTTTTTAAAAATAAATAAATATTATAAAACATTTTCAATCAGATCACACCCTATTGAGTTCTGTTCTCCGCTAACAAATAACACAAATATATAGTAAACACATGCAGAATTTTTAAATACTTAGCACACAACCAACATCATCCTGCTTATCGATCAGGATCGCACCCTATTCATACACACCTCAAACTCAAACTTAAGCTCCTAGGCATAACTGTAAAAAAGAAAATCTATACTAGACTTGTTCAAATGTTGTACCAAACTATATGTTCAAAATAAGTAAATGTTTATAATAGGATAGGAAACCAGACTAATGGAATTTTTTAAAATAAAAAGCACCATATCATATCATATTATATCATAACATAACAAAATAAACCATATTTGAAAAGCATGAATCAGAAGGTATTAAGCATCATATCATATCATATCAACTACAACATAAGAATATAATTCAATTTTTGTTCAAAATTTGAATATAATTCAACCCAATCTAAAATGGTTTAAATTAGATTTATTTTTTTTAAAAAAAAAAGACAATAAAAGATTGTGTTATTTTCATATTAAAAAAATAATTGGTGAAATTTATTTTATAACTAAAATTTAATATACAAGTTTAGCACAAAAAAATAATATTTGATATTCTTAGTCTAATATTCTTTATAACTTCACTTTAAGTAATCGAATCACGATTTATCACTGTGATCATCTACCTTAAAAAATAATAGTGTGACTATTATGCATGTAAGGTTTATAATTAATAGGAACTAATATAACATCGTAAAACTAAACTTACTAATTATTGATGTTTTTAAGAAATAATATTTTTTTTATATTTCTTAATTTTATGAAATATAAGAAATATAATTATAAAAATATAAAGCTAATAATAATAAAAACTCAAGCCAATTGTTATTTTTATCTTAGTCTTATATTTAAATTCAATAGAAAAAGAAAAAGTAATATAATCGCTCAAGATTGATGGAGTTTCTCCCCATGCTTCTCTTTCACCCCCAATGACTTCCTCATGATACAGGTCGGGGTTTTCATGGAAACCAAACTGTACTGAACAGTACCAAAACTGCTCTAAACTGGAAAACCAATTCTGTAAAAGTGAACCGAACTGGTTTTCTTTCATCATGAACCGAACCGAACTAGTTCTCTAGGTTCGGTTAACCGGTTTTACAATGAAAACCAAACTGGTTTCTGAACTGGTTTCCGAACCGATTTCTGAACTGGTTTTGTGAACTGATTTTTTAGACGAATTTTCTGAACTACTGAACTTTAAGAACTGCTTTTGTAAGAAGTTTTTAAAAGAACTAAAATCTACTTCACTACACACTGCTTTTATAACAAGATTTTGAACTAATAAAATTTAAATTTCATAACAAGATTTTAAAAAAGCATGCAATAATAAGAAAAAACATCTAAATTCTTCTACATCAAAGGACACAAGTAGCAGTTCAGTATCAAATAAAGCTGCAGAGGAAGACCATTCTATAATAAGAATAATTCTCTCAAGTCAAAACCAGAATCAGAGGAAGACCAAATTCTTCTTTTCTGGATCCGAAAGGCTAGAATCAAAGTGGAACCGCTTCTTACAATATATTTTAGGTTTGTCTTCTTCAAAAAAGGCTGCATGTTGTTATTTATAGGAAACAAAATAAATCCATTCTTTAATAGACAAAATATTCCTGAAGCCTAACCCTCCTATCATCATAGGCTTAAGCGTTACATGCACATCCCAACTAATTAAACAATGTCTCCTAATATCCTGCACAGAACACTAAAGTTTTAGAATTTGACTGGTTGATAATTGATAAATTAAGTTATACAATTTTCACCACTGAACACAGAAACAAGAACCTATTATCCATTATTGTTTCACGAGGATCACTAAAAAAATTGTCACATGGATGGATATAACAAAGAATTTAATGAATGCACCATAGACGGATATCACTTCCATTGATTCTCAGTATGTTCTCTCGCAATGCCAAACCAGTGTAAAGAAACAGCAGCCAAACCTGACAAATGATAATACTCAATGATATATGGCAGACATATATTTCATCATGTAAGCAAGTAAATACTAATATGACATCAGAGAAGGAGGGTTTAAATTTTAAAATAAAATACCTGATAAATCTGAACAGCAAAAGCTGTCATGCATCCAGCCCAAACCAAGATCTTTGAATAATAAGAACAGCCGGAAAAAGCACGAATAGCGGGGCAGTTCTATCCTGAACAAAAAATGTGACCCTTTCATAAAGATTCACAAACTTTTGTGTGCATGAGTGAGTGGAACAACTTATGGCAACTGTGGTGAAATGATAAGACAAGAAACAAAGAGGAAACTAGTAATAGAGACATAATAACATTATGAGCCATTCCCAATGGGCAGTGACATGAAAGCCCATACATGGATATATGGTTAAGCTAGAAATATAATGTTTTAATCAATGGCTCAGCAAGCATAAATATGGGGTTAAAATTGTAGTGTACCTACCAAAAACACATACTCAGAACTAAACACACGAATAATGGAGTTTAAAAACTGTAATGGAGTAAAGTTAAAACTTAATACCCAAAGAAAAGATACCTACAAGAAAATTCTCACAAATTCAACCACAATCCATAATAGAGTAAATTTGACACTTCACAACTTCATTTAAACTGTAATGGAGTTTAAAAACAGAGTGCAGCACCAATAACACAAAGAAGCAGAACCGAGGTTTGTTGAAATGTCAATCTAAGAATCAAACCTGACTAGTTTGTAACAAATTGGAAATAGCTTTAAATTAGAGAAATTACCTTGGGATTAGCAATGGTGGTTGCTCAGTGGCATTTTAAATTAGAGAATTTGACAGAAAAAGGTGATTCCTTATTTCTCAGTCTGAGCAAGAATCAACTTACTCATATAATGAATGTTACAAAGTGCGATTATTTAGAAATTCAATATAATACATTTAATTTAATATTATAAAAATCAGAATAGCATTCCTAACAAGTTCATGATAATTCCTTAGACAATATATGCTACTCTGTTGCATATATTCTTAATTTGATGATTTTTTTGTGAGGTTTATTCATCACTGACCTTTTTTGTAACAAAAACACACAAAATCCACTATTCAACACATCCAAAGACAGGATAAAAAGAAATTCAAGCTGAAGAAAGAGTGCAGAAAAATTGATTCAAGAGAAGCTTTTTATTCAGAATTTCAGATGCTCATTACCTTGGGAAAAATTTCATCGACCAATCCAATGACAACGAGGTTGGGAGCGAAGCCTTCAGATCCAAAACTGTTACCTGTTGTAAAGTAGAGGATGAGGAGAGATTAGAGATTTAGGTTGAGGGTTCACGATTTGGGATTAGGGTTCTTCTCGCGATTTTGGAATTTAGATGTAAGGGGAGTACGAAAATGAGAGGGTGGAAATGAGACTGTGGGAGCGCATCCAAGTTACCAAGAGAATTCGCAGTTCACAGTTCGTACCGGTTCAGGAAATGAACTGCTAAAGAATTTGAGTTACTGAACCAGAATTTAAAAACTGCAACCAGTTCTCGAACTGTTTTGGATGGTTCAATTATTTTGGTTGAGTTTGGAACAGTTCTACAGTACAGTACAGTTCACATAAGTTTTTGAACAGCCCTACTGGAGGTTATGCCCTCAATGTCATAGTACTAATGATCCAAAACTTGTGCTTTGAAAGATTCCCTGCAACTTAGCCATGAGGCAAGAGTGAGAATATAATCCCCACCCACAATGTTGTGATATGTATGTGAGCCCATCAAAACAGTTTTAAGTATAATCTTTTACCTAAAATAGTAAGAAGAGCTATTCCCCAATAATTTAGACCAGGACTGTACGCCAGCTTCATAAGTAAAGGCCAATAGCAGGCTTATTACCCCACAAAGCTGGAGTCAATAATATGATGTGGGGCCTTAATTTGTGTCTTATATTTCACATTATGCAAGTCATTTAGATCATCTCAACCTTCACGATGAAACCAAAACTATTCAACCTGGCAACTCATGACCCAATATGTCTGCTACATACATGTTTCCAAAGCAAAAGATGGCATCCTGTGGTAGAAGTGCTACCTTTCAGTCTCGGGCTGATAATTTAGCCCATCAGCCCACCTGTAGCCAGAAAATGTTGTATACCTAGAAGAAATGACAACAAAACACTGACTAGCATTAGCTAAGTATACAATACAACTCAATCCAGAAATAATCATATAATAGGTCACCTTATATCATCATTAAGCAGATGGATGCGTGTATCTCTAAGAAAACAGAAAAAATTCAATTGTGACATTTTAATGAATGAAATTCTTCCAGTGATTATTTTCCTGTGCATCCATGAGCAGATGTGGGAAGGATCAAATGGAGAATCAGATTAAAGAACCCCCTACATCAGCTTTCACAGAATAGATATACCAAGCTCAGCAACTAAAGTTACAACAAGATCAAGATCATGATTTGAAGATGTGATTACTAGCAAATTGTTGTAATTTATATACACAGCCCTCATAGAATAATTCAGATTGGAAAAACCTTTGGCATGACCTGCATTCCTCAGATAATGACATGAAATTCATTATTTAATTTCTTAGAGTCTAGATATTGTAGAACGATAAGAGTCCTTTATAGTTAGCCATTATTCAAACTATGCACGTCTAGAGGGAAAAAAAAATCCAAATAATGATAGATAATATATTACCACTTGCTATAGGTGTTACAGAAGCATGGCATCAACATATGCTAATGCTATCATTTGCTGAACAGACATACCATTAAACATCACAAATAAGCAAACAAAATTTCAAAACTTGGTAAAAAATTGCAAAATAATTCAGTTCTATCACTGGATGCTTAGTAACCCAAATACACCAAATATTTTTGTATATTTTTTTTATATCTGTTCAGTGCAATGTACATTAAAACCCTTGAATTCAAGGAGACTGACTAATTTCTGCAAAGCTGTGCGCCTGAGTCTAAATGACTGGTGGGTCTGTAGGAGAAGAAATAAGACACTGCCTCCTACAAGCAAGTTCAAGTTGATTTTTTTGGCGCATCAACATCTTGAGTTTTGGATTCTTCCTTCTTCTCCATTACTTGCTGAACATTCTCTTGGTACCCTTCTATAAAACTTTTAAGAGCATCTCTGTATGCAGAAGCTCTGGTCATATACAAACGCTGCAAAGCAGGTCTGAGAGTTTCCATTCCCCCTCTGGCAGCTACAGCTGTATATTTTCCAGTATAAGATACATATGCTTGGTCAAAATCACCATCACAAACTCATTATTCAAAGCAATGGTTGATGTTCAGCAGCTCCTAATTGTTTTCTCTTGACATAAGTCATTAATTTACTGCCTAGATCAGATTCTATATATTAAATAATTCACACAAGATTCCATAATCCATACATAGGTAATCATAACTAACTATTCTTCACTAAATTCACAACGACAAGCATAATTTTACTTTCATCATAATAATCTTAATTTTGACAGGCCATTAATTCCAAACAGCATAATGACATTAAACCAGAGAAAGAGGTGGTACCAAGATCCTCCAGTGTTGAGGGTTCTTTTCCTTTAGTTGTTTCCTTTTAACCATTTGGTTCATCAGTCATTTTGATGGAAACCCGAAATTCAGATATAGAAAGAAAGGAAATTACACAAAAGAGAATGAGACTCAGTATTATTGAATCACAAAACAGAAGAAGAATACAGGAAAATCAGATCCTGTCCACAGAGCCTAGCTCCAACAGAGAGCTATTGCTCTCTGCCCATAACAAACTTCCAATAACAAAAGATACCCTCTCTCTCTTCACCATCCCCAATATAACTGAAAATCCCCTACAACCAACAAGAACCATACGGCTTGTGTACAACACACTCCCCTGCCAGCTTATCATTCTCTCACCCTCCTATTCCTCCTCTCATACACTCTCCAAATAGTGGGCCTATTATCCACTTGCCTGTTTGGGCTACTATCAATGCCGCACTCTTGAGAATCAGTCTTGTCCTCAAGACTGAAATCTGGAAATTGGTTTCTAATCAAAAACTCTTCTTCCCAAGTGGCCTCTTCAGCTGGTCTCCCTTGCCAATGGATCAATAACTATTTAACCAACTCCCCCTTAAGAGAAATTATGCGAGTAGCCAAAACTGCAGCAGGTACAGCATCTCCAGTAAGCTCCAAATCTAGTCCGGGAGGCAAGGTTTTTTCAACATCATAAGTCCCAACAGCCTTTTTGAGGAGTGACACATGAAATACAGGATGTATACGCGACTTCGGAGGAAGTTGGAGTCTATAAGCCACAGCTCCTACTCTCCCTGTAATTTGGAAAGGACCATAATACCTAGGGGCAAGCTTAGGACAGATCTTAGACTTCAAAGTCTGTTGCCTATGAGGCTTCAACTTGAGGAACACCCATTCTCCTATGCAGAAACTTTTCTCCACTCTCTTAGCATCAGCCTGATTTTTCATGCGCCCTTGAGCTCAAAGCAGATGTTGCTTCAGCTGACTCAGTGCTTCATCACGGGCTAATAGTTCCCGCTGCACAGCTTCAACACGTGTCTCCCCTGGAAGGAATCTGGTAATGACCGGGGGAGGCCTTCCATACACCACCTCAAAAGGTGTGGTTCCTATGGAACTGTGGAAATTGGTGTTGTACCAATATTCAGCCCATGGCACCCACAGCACCCACGTCCGAGGCTGATCTGCTATGAAACAACGCAGAAATGTTTCTAAACAGCGATTCACAACTTCTGTTTGGCCATCCGTTTAAGGATGATAAGCGGTGCTCATCTTCAACTGAGTTCCTTGCAATTTAAAGATCTCCTTCCAGAAATTACTGACAAAAACTGGGTCACGGTCACTAAGGATAGAAGCTGGAATGCCATGCAGTCTAACAACTTCTTTGAAAAAAATCTCAGCCAAAGTTTTTGCGGTATATGGGTGTTTAATTGGGATAAAATGGCTGTACTTTGACAAACGATCCACCACAACAAAAATGGCTTCATATCCCTTGGACTTCGGAAGGCCAGTAATGAAGTCCATGGAAATGTCTTCCCAAATCTGCTCAGGTATATTCAAGGGCTGCAACAACCCCCTTGGGGAGCTGGCTAAATATTTCTGCCGTTGACAAGTGTCACATCCCTTGACAAACTCTTGAATCCTCTCTTTCATCCCATGCCAATCAGTGTTGTTAAATGGCGGTTATGGCGGCGCCATAACGGCGTGGCGGCGGCCGCCGCGATACGTCATGGCCGTTTGGCCTCTGAATGGCGCGCGTCCGCCATATTGAAGATTGCGGCCGTTATGGCGGTAACGGCGTGGCGGTGGATGGCGGCCGTGGCGGCCATGGCGGGAATTTGGGCTTTTTCCCCATTTTTTTCCGGGTTTGGGCCCGGGTCGACCCGGTTTCATCCCTTTTCCCCTTTCATTTACGATCCCTAATCAGCTGCCTCTTCAGTTCTTCTTCACCCAAATATCCTGCGACCACTTCGTTCTTCTTCTCCGACCAGATCTGTTGGCGCCGCCGCCGCCGCCGCCTCCGCCGGTTCAGGCTCTGTTTCTCTTTTCCGCGCGATTCAGGCTCTGTTTCTCTTCTCCGCGCGGTTCAGACTCTGTTTCTCCGCGCGTTCTGCACGTTGCTACGGCCCCCAAGCTGCTGCTTCTCTTCTGCGCACGTTTTGCTCTCTGCAGCAGCCCCTAAGGTACTTCTTTTTCTCTTCTGCGCACGTTTTGCTCTCTGCAGCAGCCCCTAAGGTACTTCTTTTTCTCTTCTGCGCATGTTTTGCTCTCTGCAGCAGCCCCTAAGGTCCTTGTTCTTCTATTCTGCAACTTCTCCTGCTCAAGCATAGGCTGCACAAAAAAGCCACAATGTCAGGGGAGGGAGAATCAAACACCCAGTCAAACACCCAGCCATTAACAGGAACCTCCTCCAATTCCATTCATTCTAAGAGGACTGATGTTGCTTGGAAGCACTGTACACCAGTGAGAGAGAATGATACAAATGAGATTTTTTGTAATTATTGCCGGAAGGTTATGAAAGGAGGTATTACAAGGGGGAAACAACATTTGATTGGAAAGGCGGGCAATGTTACAGCTTGTTTGCTGGCTCCTGAAGCTGTCAAGGTTGAGATAAGGTCAGCTATAGATGGTAAGAAGCTGAAGCAGAATGAAGCATTTAAGAAGGCAATACAAGACATTGAAGCTTTGAATGAAGAAGGATGTATGGAAATTGGAAGTTCTGGTGATTTCAGTTTGAAGGATACTAGGAAGGGACCTATGGACCTTTACACTCAACCTCAATCTACAGCTGCAAAAAATAGGAAAGCCAAGGTGGTGCAAGCGGGCATAAGAGAGCTTTGTGATAAAAAAGCTACAGAAAGGGTGTACCAATCTATAGCCCGGTTTTGGTACCAAGCCGGCATACCTTTCAACTTAATAAAGTTAGAAAGTTTTCATGACATGCTTCGTGATGTTGGACATTTTGGGAAGCAACTGAAACCTCCTTCCTACCATGACATTAGAGTACCACTCCTTCAAAAAGAGGTGAAGTACACTAATGAATTAATGAAGCCATTAAAGGATCAGTGGGCAAGTTTTGGGTGTTCCCTAATGTCAGATGGTTGGACTGATAGGAAACAAAGAAGCATAATCAACTTTTTGGTGAACTCCTCTTCTGGGACAATGTTCTTAAAGTCGGTTGATGCATCTGACTATGTAAAGACCGGTGAGAAGATATTTGAGTTGCTGGATTCTGTTGTGGAGGAGATTGGAGAGGAAAAGGTTGTCCAAGTTATAACGGACAACGGAAGTAACTTTGTTCTTGCTGGTAGGTTGCTAGAGGAAAAAAGACCAAAAATTTATTGGACCCCTTGTGCTGCACATTGTATAGACTTGATGCTAGAAGACATTGGTAAGATGCCCAATATAAAGAAGACCATTCAGCGAGCTATCTCTCTTGTTGGCTTCATTTATAACCATTCAAGCACTTTGAGCATGTTGAGGTTCTTTACCGGTGGGAGGGAGTTAGTGAGGCATGCAATCACTCGATTTGCAACATCTTATCTTTCCTTGGAGAGGATTCATCAAGAGAAAACTAATCTTTGAAAGATGTTTGTGTCAGAAGAGTGGAATGAAAACAAGCTATCAAAGGAGGCCAAGGGTAAGGAAGCCACTAAAACTGTCTTGATGCCTAGTTTCTGGAAGAATGTAGTATTCATTTTGAAAGTGATGGCTCCTCTTGTGAAAGTGCTTAGGCTTGTGGATAGTGAGAAAAAACCAGCCATGGGCTACATATATGAGGCAATGGACAAGGCGAAGGAAACCATTATGAAATCTTTTAAAAATGAAAGCA
Source organism: Sesbania bispinosa (assembly GCA_026901365.1). Lineage (NCBI taxonomy): Eukaryota > Viridiplantae > Streptophyta > Magnoliopsida > Fabales > Fabaceae > Sesbania > Sesbania bispinosa. The sequence continues at coordinate 52,002 of QLOH01001187.1, read as the reverse complement.
AATACAAGGATGTATTTGCAATTATTGATAAAAGATGGGATATTCAGCTTCATCGCCCTTTACATGCTGCTGGTCACTTTTTGAACCCGGAGTTCTTTTATGCCAACCCACAGATGGAGTTTAATGGTGAGATTATTAGGGGTTTGTATGATTGTATCAATAAATTGTTGGGAGATTTGGAGATGGAGAAGATTGTTCATAAGGAGTTGGCTCAGTACAAAGCTGCGAGTGGTATGTTTGGGTCCACAACTGCTAAGGCAATGAGGGATGAAGTAGCACCGGGTAAGAGACAAAACATTTCAACAATTGAACTTTTATTCTTCTAGTCATTTGCTTAAGTGTTTGTGTTTAACATATTTTGTTTGCATTTGTAGCTCAATGGTGGCGGATGTATGGTTCAGATACTCCCTATTTGCAACAACTTGCAATAAGGATCCTTAGCTTGACATGTAGTGCTTCGGGTTGTGAACGTAATTGGAGCGTCTTTGAGCAAGTAATTAATTTTCTATTTAAAGTCAACAATCAAGGTCTTGCTTATAATTATTGCTTAAGTAAATAGTATTTATTTAATTGTTTTAGGTTCATGCTAAGAAAAGGAATAGACTCGAGCATAAAAGACTACATGACTTGGTATTTGTCAAGTATAATCAAACACTTCATCGAAGGTATAACCTTAAGGATGAAATTGATCCAATTAGTCTCGATGGGATTGATGATTGCAATGAGTGGCTAATTGGAGAGATGGATGGGGATGAGGAAGAAGGTGAAGATGAGAGGGTTCATGAAGGAGGTGATGACCTTACTTGGAGAACAGTTTATCAAGCTTCGGGACTTGATGAGCCTAGACAATACACTAGGCGTCACAAAAGGAAACAAGTTGGAAGTGGAGAGGGGCAAGTAGGAACATCTACTAATCTTTCTAAAAGAGCCAAAGGAGTAGCTGCAAAGAACAAGGGGAAAAGGGTTGGAGTTGTTGAAGAAGCTGAGGCATCAGAAGATTCTAGCAGTGAGGAGGATGAATTAGTGCCAAATGCTGATTTCATACATTCAGATGGAGAAGAAGCTGAAGGATTTTTAAATGAGCAGAATCACCATGTGGAAATTAATTATGCAGACATTGATGATGAAGAGGAGGATTAAACAAAACAGTTTTAGGACTTGTCTTTGTGTTTTGCTGTTTTTTAACATTGTTTCTTTGTTTGGATGGCAATTTAATCCTTTTGTTGGTTAGGAATTTATGACTTTTTATGATGACAATCACTAGATTATGAATGCCATGAATTTTAGATTGTTATATTGTTGGTTTTCATATTTCTGTTTATTATTTTGCTGTTTTTCCATCATATTTTATATAAATATATATATATATATATATATATATATATATATATTTTTGTCCGCCATGATGTCCGCCATAGACCGCCATGGCATCCGCCATGGCAGTATGGCGCTTAAAGGTCCCGGCCGCCATCCGCCGTATAACCTTATTGACAACACTGATGCCAATAGAGATTAGCAGCCAACCTCCTATACGTTCTGTAAAACCCTGAGTAGCCCCCTTCAGGGGTCATATGGAATTCAGTCAGCAAAGTAGGAATCCACACCGAATTTTCAGACAGTACCAGCCGATTCTTATAATAAAGCACACCATTCTTGTAGCTGAAACCAAGAAAAGATGTGGAATTTTCAGAGAGGCCTTGGATGATCTTAGCTAACCTCGGGTCCTGCTGCACTTCCCTCATAATGTCAACACTGTTTTCCCACTCTGGAACATGGATTAAACTATGAAATCTGCCTTCCTCATGCATCCTGGACAGGGCATCTGCACCCTTATTTTCGACCCCGGGTTTGTAGACTATATCAAAACGATAGCCTAATAACTTTGCAGCCCAATTCTGTTGGTCCCCGGTAGTTATCTTCTGTAAAAACAACTCTCTTAAACTCTTCTGATCTGTGCACACAATGAACTTTCTGCCTAAGAGGTATGGTCTCCAATGTTGGATGGCCAATGACATTGCCATGAGCTCCTTCTCATAAGCAGACTTAGCTAAATTCTGCTCCCCCAAAGCCTTGCTGAAATAAGCGATTGGCCTGCCCTTCTGCATGAGAATAGCTCCTATTCCTCCACCTGAAGCATCACTTTCAATTACAAACTCTTGGCTGAAATTTGGTAAAGCTAAAACTGGTGCTGTTGTCATCTTCTCCTTTAAATGATCAAAAGCTTGTTGTTCAACTGGAGTCCATCTAAACCCATCTATCTTAGTAAGAGCAGTTAAAGGTTTTGCCAATTTTCCATAGTCTTTGACAAACTTCCTATAGTAGCCCGTGAGACCCAAGAAACCCCTAACACCTTTTGCATTTTTTTGGTACAGGCCACTTCAAAACACACTCCACCTTGCTCGGATCCATTGCTACACCCTCATTAGAAACAATGTGCCCCAAGTACTCGATAGCAATTTGAGCAAAATGACACTTCTTCTTGTTGGCCACTAATTTTTGATCTAACAGCACCTGTAACACCTCAGCTAAGTGTTGCATATGGGTCTCCCAATCTCTACTGTAGATGAGAATGTCATCAAAGAACACTAAAACATACTTCCTCAACATAGATCTAAATATGTCATTCATTAATGCTTGAAAGGTTGAAGGTGCATTCATAAGACCAAAGGGCATAACTAGATACTCTTAGTGACCCTCATGGGTTCTGAAAGCTGTTTTATGTATGTCACTAGCCTTCACTCTTACTTGGTGATAACCAGATTTTAAGTCCAGCTTAGAGAAATACTTAGCGCCATGCACTTCATCTAACAATTCATCAATAACAGGGATGGGAACTTATCTGGCACCGTGACTTTGTTCAAGGCTCTGTAGTCCACGCATAACCTCCATGAATTATCTTTCTTTTTAACTAAAAGGACCGGGCTAGAGAAAGCACTTTGGCTGGGCCTGATAATTCCAGACTGCAACATCTCCCTCACTTGCCTTTCTATCTCGTCTTTATGGTGGTGAGGGTATCTATAGGGCCTCACATTCACTGGGCCCTGTCCCTCTAGCAAGGTGATGGCATGCTCTTTATTCCTCTTAGGAGGTAACCCCTGAGGGTCATTAAACACCTCCCCAAATCTGTCCAGCAACTTTTCTAATTCCTCACGCTGTGATGGGATCAAAATCCCGCTGCCTTTGTCGACTTGAGCTCGAGGGCGAACCTCTGTTGCAAAATAAGAGTCTTCTACTACCTTTGTAGATTGAGTTATCACACTCTGAAAAGATACATTCTAAGTCCGTTTGTTGTAATTTCCCTGAATTGTAACCACTCCTCCCTGCCAGTAAATATCCATCTCATGGTTTTTCCAATCAACAGTTGTAATTCCCAATGTGGACAACCACAACATTCCCAACACCAAATCAATACCTTCAAGATCAAATAGGAAAGCATCAATGGAAAAATCAGCTTCTGCTAGTTTCAGATCCAATGATTTGCACACCCCTTTTGCTGCTGCCTTATGCCCATCCCCCAACTTAATTTTCATCTCTTTTGTCTCTTCAACCTCCCAACCCACCTTAGAAACCAGCCTTTAGAAACAAAATTATGAGTTGCCCCACTGTCAACCAATATAAGCACTGGGATCCCATTTAAACTCCCCCTCAGTTTCATGGTTTGAGGGCTCTCCTGTTGAAGGTTATCCTGTTGATGGCAAATCAAATTCCCCAACAGCATCATACTACACTCTCCATCCGAATCTCTTAGGACACCTAGTTCAACATTTTGAAAATCTCCATTGTCATCCACAACCTCGTCCTCTTCCAACAACAAGACCTTCAATTGCTTGTCAGGACACTGGTGAAGAGGGTGATACTTACCCCCACATTTGTAACATAGTCCTTTCTTCCCGCGTTCATTTAATTCCTGCAGAGATAAATGCTTAATTCCTCGATCCATCATACTTACTTTCTTTTTATTAGACTCTTCTATCTTGTCCTCCTTGGGCGTCCTTTAGTCAGCCCCTTGTCGTTGAAGTGATCCTTTCCACGGCCCACATGAATTCAGTCAGAATCCCCATTCCTTTTATTTCCTTGGGCCCTGAATCCACTAGAGGAACCAGACCTGCCTTGGCTTGGGTACCCATCGCCCTTACTCCCAGCAACTTCTCTTTCAATCGCGCGAGCTAGGTTCAACAACTTGGCCCGCGACAGAGGAACCACCGAACGGAGGCTACGAACACGTCCCCTAATCTCCTCTTTCAGTCCATGCAAGAAATACCCAAAATATTGCTCATCCGGAATACGTTTTACCTGTGCGGTAAGACGCTCAAACCGTTGAATGTAATCATCCACACATCCCTCCTGTTTAAGTTCGGTGAGTTGCTCGAAAACGTCCCCTTCGCCACTGCATCCGTAACGGTCGAGAAGCTCCCCTTTGAACTGCTCCCACGACAACTCTTCTTCATCCTCTAAAAGAGAATTAAAGAAATGGATTGTCGGTCCTTTCATACATAGCTGTGCAAGGCTGACACGAACATCATCTGGCGTCTCTTGCACCCGGAAATACACTTCAGCTCGGGAAATCCACCCAGCTGGGTCTTCTCCATCAAACATCGGAAGCTCAATCTTCTTCACCGACTGACGAAACTCTTCCCGCGAATCACCCTGTAATTTCTTGAATCCTCCTGACGAACTCCTCCGAGTAGTGGTTTCTTTAATGGGTACCACTTTTGGTCCTTCTTCCTCATGAACACTTCCTTCCTCCTCCTTGTCAACGTCCGAATCGTCACCTTTATTTTTCGTCTTTCGTCGAACATTTAAGGCATCTAGCTTCTCCATGATCAGCGCATTTTGAGCTTGAATCGCTTCAACCGTCAGCTTAAGGCTGGTCATATCCGCCTCCAGCACGTTCACCTTTGCTTCCATTTTCTTCTTCGGTTTGGGTGGCATTCACCCTCCGTGGATCCGGCAGGTCGGACCAAATTGATGGAAACCCGAAATTCAGATATAGAAAGAAAGGACAATTACACAAAAGAGAATGAGACTCAGTATTATTGAATCACAAAACAGAAGAAGAATACAGGAAAATCAGATCCTGTCCACAGAGCCTAGCTCCAACAGAGAGCTATTGCTCTCTGCCCATAACAAACTTCCAATAACAAAAGATACCCTCTCTCTCTTCACCCTCCCCAATATAACTGAAAATCCCCTACAACCAAAGAACCATACGGCTTGTGTACAACACACTCCCCTGCCAGTTCATCATTCTCTCACCCTCCCATTCCTCCTCTCATACACTCTCCAAATAGTGGGCCTATTATCCACTTGCCTGTTTGGGCTACTATCACATTTCGTCCTTCTTATAATCATTAGGCCGAAGATCAGGACCAATGTCACGAACCCAGCTAGCAGCATAGAGCCTAGCAGCTCTCTTCAAAACTTGAAGGCTGAATGTTTCAGTACAATTTCAAATACACAATTTTGAGTAACTCAAAATTGATTATATAATCAATGATTATAAATGAGTGATACATGTTTTACGAGAAGTAAATTGGATATAAGTGATTTAAAATCAATTCTCCAAAATCAAATGAGAATTTAAAACAAACTAGCTATAAGTTATTTGTGATTGTTACAATCAAAGATGAAAGAGAAGTAACAAATGCCCACTTCAAGAGTGCGCATACCACTCATTCTTCCCTAGCCCCTACAACAGACATGGCCTTCTGAAAGTGGGGTGATTAGATTGAAAACCTAGAAGTTGTAACATAATCATCTATGAAGCACCGACACCTCTATCTGTAAGCGTGTCGCAGTGTCGGACACCGCCGCGACACCGACACTTCTTGGACACGTGTCCGACACACTTCAGCAGTGTCCTATTAAAAAAACAATTTTTTAAAGCTCGGACACTCCTTGGACACCTCTCGGACATTGGTTAAGTCAATGAGTTGACACCTATTTCTAGCTTAACACTTTTCGGACACTGCTAAAAAAATATTTTTTAAAAAAATATTAAAAAAGAACCAAATAGAAAATAAAAAATTTCAAACTTGTTCAAAATAAAAAATGTAAGTAACCTTTGATTCTAAAAGTTGAATTAAAATTTTTGTCATGTTTATTATATATACATATATATAAGCGGTGTCCCGGTGTCCTATATTTTGGACATTAACCGTGTCCCCGTGTCCGTGTCGTGTCCGGTGTCCATGTCGGAGTCAGTGCTTCATAGATAATCATAGAAGACAAAATAATTTGACGCAATCAAAGTAGCAAGCATTATTGAAAATGGGAAAAACATACCCAGATGCGTTCGTCCCAGGTCAATTTGCAGCGCTTTTTGATGTCAGGAGGATCGGGCAAAGACGAGGGAAAAGCAATTCCTTTGAGATCATAGCGTATGTAGTCGTAAATTTTCCTGTACACAACCCTCACTTTCATTTGGCAATTCCAAATTGCGAATTGAGTTAAGTTGGTAGCAAGTGTGTAAGAGGGCAAAACCAGACGATAGCACTCAGACTCGTGAAAAATAAAAGAAAAATGTTTCGGTTTCAAATTTTTAACTCTGTAATCTCACTGAATTACCTTTTTTTTTCTAACGGCCCCTCCCCTCCCCTCAGAAATATGCCTCAGAAACAAATATATTTAAATGAAAGTATTTCTATTTATTTTTAATCTTTTAAATTTAAAAAAATAAAATTTATGTACTTTTAATTTTTAATCAGAGTTAATATAAAAATTAAATCAAACTTAAAATATTTAAAACAATTTATAGTTTTCTGAACTCCCACATAGAAAATTGAGTTCCAAGTACTTTTTTTAATGCAGTGACTAAAGATTCTAACATTATTACAACAATTTCTAAAATTTAGATAGATGCCAATCATATCATAATATACTCCTACTGAAAAAGAATAAAGATGCTTTTAGCCTTTATTACCTGGTTTTGAATTGGATTGATTTCCTTAACTCTGACCTTTTTCGTCTTAAAGATGATCTCATTTCCTTGCCAAATAATCTGTGGAGGCCCTTCTTCGTCCTCGTCCACATACTCATCACCATCATCAGTGTCGCTGGATTGGGATTTCTGCTGCTTGGAATTGATCATGTGCTGGATCCAAGCCCTCTCTATCACCTCGAACTCCATCCTGTCCCTTAGGATCCTCTCAGCCTCTTGCTGCTCCATCAATTGAATCCTCCTCTGCTCCTCCGGATCGTTGAGGCGCACCTCTTCCTCCTGCCGCTCCTTCTCCGCCATCTCCTTCCTCCTTTGCTTCCGCTTCATTTTCTCTGTTGCCTTCCTCTTTTCCTTTCGACTTGAATTCCACAACTTCTCTTCCATACTTTCCCTTCAACTTCAACTATGTCTATTTTGTGTTGTGTCTGCAATTATCCATCAATTCAACACAAATCCTCCAAATTCCCTTCAAATCTAACCCTTAACCTACACTTTTGCCGTCACTCAAGATTATAAATTTAATTAAAAAAGCGGGTTGAAATGATTTATCGTTTAAAAAAATGTTTATCTCAGAAATAGTTCTACTTCTGCTAAAACGAATATAATTAAAATTACCTTATAATAAAAAATAATAATTAAAATTACTTTTTTTTTAATAAATGAAGGGGCTTACCATCCCAAAAGAAAACTACAAGACTAAACGAGGTAGGGAAGCACCTCTACAATCATCCCTAATATTAGCAAGGTGATCCGCTGCTCTATTCCCCTCCCTATGTGTGTGACCCAAGGAGGTAGTCCAATCCCAAGCAAGAGCTTCCCTAATGTCTCTAATAAGACTAAAACAATGGTGAGAATTTGGACAACCTTTTTTAACAAGGTCGATATCTACCTAAGAGTCAACCTCTATAATTAAATTCCTACAATTAAAAGTTCTAGCCATTTTAAGGCCAAATAGAATAGCCCATAATTCAGCTTTTAAAGTTGTACATATGCCAATTTTTGCAGTGAAGCCACATATGCATCTCCCTTCCTCATTACGTAACAGACCTCCACCAGCAGCACTAAGGGAAGGATTGTAAACTGAGCCATCAACATTCAGCTTTAACCAACCAGATGGGGGAGGAGACCAGGCAATGTTTTCTTCATGTTTTACCCTCTGGATCATTTGACTAGCATAATGATTCATTGTAGAATTCATTTCAGCATTGTAAAGCTTGGCTTTAAGCAGTAAAGAATCTAACTCAGTTTTCTGTTTGAACACCAAGCTGTTTCTATCATTCCACAGCATCCATATCATAATGGGGAAGAAGGAACTCCACTCAATTCCAAGACTGTTATCTGAGATGTCTTCTAACAGATTCATCTTCATCCAACCATGAATTCCCAAACTAAAAAATCTGGGCCAATGATCAGGATGGATTAATGGGCTCCATAGATCCATGACAGCAGGGCAATCCCTTAAGGCATGTAATATAGATTCATCATGCTCCTGGCATCTACTGCAAGTTAAATCTTGAATTAAACCTCCGATATGTCTCTCAGTATTTGTTGGCAGCTTCCCATGGATACACTTCCATAAAAAGATTTGGATTCTAGGGGTACCTTTCCACTTCCACACATGATGACAGATTTTTGGATCAATATCAGAGTCATATTGAGCACCAAGCTTTGCATATATTAATTTCATTTGAAAGTTTCCATCACTAGCATCAGCCCAAATTGGTGTATCCTCCTCCAGGGAATCTCTAAGTGGGGGAACTGCATTAATTTTCAAAATAATATCAGTAGGAAGGCCACCTTGAAGATTATCCAGCTTCCAATTTCCATTTGCAGCCATATCAGAAACCATAGACAAAGCTTGGATGTCATCCACAGGTTGAGTAGTATAGTTTATTAAAGGTTCAAGACCAGGATTAAAATGCATCCTTCCAGAACCTATTGATTTACCATTTCCAATATTCCAAGAGACCCCAGCTTGAACATACTTCCATGCATTAGGTTCAAAGTGAGCAGAGGCAGGGCAGTTACGCACGGATGAGCAGAGACGAGCACAATAACAGGGACGAAATAGAGGGAGAGTGCGAGAGAGAGAGCCGCGCACAGATGAGGCAGAAACGCACTTCGCAGAGGAATAAACGAGGAAGCGGGTCAGTTAAAAAAAATCCGGGTTAGATTGATCGGTGGGATCGCAAGATCCCACCGATTTTACGGTTATGCTCGGCGATCCCATGAGCAAGCTCCTTATCCGATTTTTTCTGTGATCGAGATCGCACCGCTTCGGAAAGATTGTAAAATCGGCGATTTTACGATTAAAATCGCGATTTTGACTACCTTAATAGTAAGCGCATGAATCGTTGATACCTCGTTGACTCGGAGGATGGGATCAAGTGTTTGCGACGAACAAATATCTCACGAAGCTGCTGATGTTGCACTTTGGAGCAATCTTCTGCTATGTCGCATCGTTGCGTCAGGTTAGAAACACAGAAAAATGGTTTTGTTGGACTGGGCCAACGAAAGGCCAGCCCATTATTGAGCCCGATAACAAAATGTCGTTGCCTTTGAGTGCTAATTGGTTTTCCCTGGGTCAGGGAATCGTGATTTCAGGGGATCATGATAACAACGTATCTCCTCACGAATGAGGGTGAGGAGATACTAAAATGCAGAAAGGCTTGTGGAATGGGAGAACCCAACCAGGGGTAGTGCCTAGAAGTGTTTTGTTTAACCAAACACAGTCAACTAGCAATGCTCAGATTTCAAGGGAAGGAGTTGATTACTTTGTTGAACTTCCACTAGAAGAGGAGGGCCCTGCTCAGCAAAAGAATGAAGCTACTCACAACATACCCAAAGGAATTGAAAATCTGCTCATCCATGGCATCTCGCAGACTTTGTCATTAAAACGGACTAGAAGGGACCCAACAGAAGAGGACATGGGCACTTACCTAGAAGATTGTACCACTCACAGAGGGGGAAAGAAGTTGAAGTTGCTGGAAGGGCCAGTACAACATAGCCATACTACAGGGATGGATGGTGAGCAAACCTTTTGTTTTAAGGAGTTTACTGTTTTCTGAGGCTGGGGTGGCAGGCCTTAAACTGCCCCACCCCCAGCCATGAGTTGGATAGCTTGGAATTGTCGAGGTGTGGGGGCTGCCTCGACAATCCGGGAGTTGAAAGACTTGTGCAAAGTCTATAGGCCCTCCCTCATTTTCCTGTCTGAGACTAAATCCGTGACAAGGAAAATTGAGGACTTAAAAAGGAAACTGCATTTTAATCAATGTTTCTCTGTAGATAATTGTTGAATTTGAAATTCTGTGTGTTTCTGTGTGTCTTACTCAGACCACACATGCTGTATTTATAATATGTATGCAATAAATACATAAGAACATGGTTGCTAAATCTAATCCTAATTAGCAACTAATTAGGGATTGTGCAGCTAATTATTATTTAGCTGTTACTAATTTAAAACAACATGTGACTAATTCTAACACTCCCCCTTAAGCTAAAGCTTACTAAGCTTTAAGCTTGTTACAAATATACCCATATTAACAATAGTGAAGATAATAAATTGCGGGCCCAGATAACACTGGAAGGCCGTGGTGCCAGGTAAATTGCACTGGGATGCCATGGGACCAGGTAGATTGCACTGGGAAGCCGTGTGCCAGGAAGATTGCACTGGGAAGCCACAAGCCAGGAAGATTGCACTGGGAAGCCACGGGGCCAGGTAGATTGCACTGGGAAAGCCACAGGCCAGGAAGATTGCACTGGGAAAGCCACGGGGCTAGGAAGATTGCTCTGGGTAGCCTCGAGATACATTTCTAGGTTTTGAAAAATCATGGGTAACGATAAATGGGAGAGAGAACGCATCCAAAATAAAAAAGACCTAAGTACCGGACATGAACTAGACAAACAATGCCCAGATCGGGATAGAGGACGGAAGGGCGAGTTCAGCGACTGTGAGATCGGCCAGAAAGGTGACCGGACGCGCCGCCACGCGCGGCAGACGACGGCTGGCAACAGAAAAACGCGTCGGCGAAGATAGGGCGCGTGTGAGCGCGTCAGAACGCCGTTCGAGGCGGTTCTGGCAGCGTTGGACTCGTCTCAGAGGGGCGACTCCAGCGGTGTGGTCGCTGGTCGGAATCGTTGCTGTCTCCGGCGGCGGCGGCGGCTGAAGATAGCGGAAAAACGTCGGGAAAATGTCGAAAACACGCCGGAAAAGACTACATGGCGGAGGAGAGCGACTGATGGCACTAGACAATGGTGTCAACGGCTGAAAAGGGTTTGAACATGAACAAAGTTCCATACTTGGAACTAGGCAGCGGAAAAGCGATGGCACAGGTCACAGTGGATGGTACCCGCTCTGATACCATGTTGAATTTGAAATTCTGTGTTTCTGTGTGTCTTACTCAGACCACACATGCTGTATTTATAATATGTATGCAATAAATACATAAGAACATGGTTGCTAAATCTAATCCTAATTAGCAACTAATTAGGGATTGTGCAGCTAATTATTATTTAGCTGTTACTAATTTAAAACAACATGTGACTAATTCTAACAATAATAATGGTCATTCTGGTGGATTATGTTTACTGTGGAAAAAAGTTTAGATGTTGACATTCAATACCATAATCAGAATTTTATTCATGCTAGGGTTACGGACATTAAGGAATCTTGTACGTGGTCTACTACATTTGTTTATGGGAACCCACGTTTCAATCAACGAAGAACTCTTTGGGACAGCCTGCAAGCTCTTCACTTTGACCAGAATCACCCTTGGTGTTGTTTGGGTGGATTTCAACCCTGAACCCTGCCATGTCCCATGTTATATAGCTCTTGCAAAACCCATCACAAAGAAGATGTTCTCTTATATCCTCTACTTCTACGCGTCTCATATTCAAACAATTTACACATGGACAGTAAAACCTTCCACTACTATCAGCCACATTTCTTTTAGCAAATTCCAAAAAGTCTTTAACTCCATTCTCATACACATCACTTGTTCATTTAGCATTTATCCAACTACGATCCATATTGATGCATTGTAAGTAATAGTCCCATATTAATAAAAATATAAGATATAATAATGAACTATTAAGCAGTCAAAGAAAAAGCTTCTTCCCAAACTGTCCCACTTGGACAATTCAAGATTCAATACAATGAGTGGAACCTTGGAAAGGTACACACTTATAAATTTTGAATCCCAAACGGGAAACTAAGGTTTCACTCAAATAGATCTTAGATAAAAATTAAAAAATGTTTAAACATATATCACGAATGAAATTTTCATAAGAAGTGTAGAACACCAACCTTAACCAACAATGATGCGCACTGAGCAATAGATTCTGAGAAGCCACACACGCTACCAGAAAAACCAATATGGATGAGTGCCTGAAAAACCAATATTCAAGCCAATAAGTAAATTATGCTTGTTTTCGGAACAACCATTATTTATTTTGAATGCTTTATATGTGAGAATACATTGAGAGACATACCCCCCAAACCAAACAGAGCATACAACTAAAAAGTTTACACCCAAGAATAATACTAAATTCCAATACTAAAAATTGTGACTGTTTGGCTTAAAATTATTATAACGTCAACTAATTTATTACATAGTTGAAAAACCAGTGAGGAATGGCAGATTTGGCTGCAGCTTCTGGCCGTGGAGCTAATTATTATCCTGGGATATCTCCTAGTTCGGAGGCAGATTTAGCTGCAGCTTCTATTGTCATAACAGCCATCATGAAAAGTAATGAGCAAGGAAGCTTGATTGATATGGATCTACTCCTTAAAATATTTAATGATCCAACAATGATTGGGAAATTAATTAACGATCATTGAAGTGCAGCTTCCCCTGTTAGTGCATCCTCATATAATGTGACTGTACCCACTTCTGAATCAAAATCTGTTACTTTATCAGTTCCATTGTCTAGACCTAAACCTGAATGAGTGACAAGTGTTTTAGAAAATCATGCTATGGCCATGCTACAAAATATATCTATCTATCTCTGCCACTCTTGTTAAGTCCACAAAATTAGTTATTTTACCCAAGAATAATACTAAATTCCAATATTGTTACCAAACAACCAAGGAATCAAAATTTAAATTGTCCTTGGCTGCACAAATGAAAGCACTATTGTTGCTTTGTAATTGGAAGCACCCCTGGCTGCACACCTAAAATCAGCGCCTATTGCTGTCGCCTAAAATAACACTAATTGTTAGAATTTAGGGTTTGCAGAAATTGAAAGAGAGAGAGTGAGAGAGACTTTGTGAATTCTCAGAATTGTAATTCTGGTAATTGCCTTACAGAAACACATAGCTTAGAAAGCTATTTATACAGATACAGTGGCTTGTGCTAGAAGCCAAGCTAACTGAAAACGAATATGTTAGGATCTAACAGAGAGCCTAACTGAAAACAAACAGAAACTTCTACAACAAGCTACTTAGAAGTTACAGCAAGCTATACAGCTACTTAGCAGAATGAACAATACAAATCAAATCGGCATTATATCACTAACATTCCCCCCTCAAACTTAGGGTGGGTGACAAAGAGTAGCTTTATCAAAAACTCTAAGTTTGTCACGAAGAGCTTGAAACCTCACAGGAGAGAGAGCCTTGGTGAGAATATCAGCAAACTGAAGATCAGCTGGAACATGAGAGACCACAAGACTTTTATTGAGAACTTTCTCTCTGACAAAGAAAATGTCCAGCTCCATGTGCTTTGTGCGGGCATGAAGAACAGGATTGTGAGATAAGGATACCGTATTCAAGTTGTCACAGTATAGTGTAGGAGTCTTGAAGGGAACTTTCAGCTCAGTGAGAAGAGATTCAAGCCAAAGAATTTCTGCTGAAGTTGCTGCCAAACTGCGATACTCAGCTTCAGTGCTTGATCTGGCTACAAGAGATTGCTTCTTAGACCACCAGGAGACAAGATTTGGTCCCAGAAAGATGCAGGAACCTGAGGTTGATTTTCTGTCATCTTTATCAGAAGCCCAATCTGCATCTGAGAATGCAGTGATGGAAAAAGAGGAGGTGGTAGCAGGTTGCATTAACAAACCATGAAGTGTACCCTTGAGGTACCTGAGAATTCTCTTAACAGCAATCCAATGTTCCTCAAGAGGCTGGGACATGAATTGGCAAACTTTGTTGACTGAAAAGCAAATCTCTGGTCGAGTAATAGTGGCATACTGCAGGGCACTAACTATAGATATGTAAAGAGAGGCATCTTGGACATAATTTGCACCAAACTTTGTCAATTTGAGGTTAGCAACCATAGGAGTGGAAATCCCTTTAGCTTCAGCCATATTGGCCTTGGAAAGGAGATCTTTGATGTACTTTGTTTGAGACAGCAGCAGGGAACCATTGGACAGATGTTGAACCTCAACACCAAGAAAATAATCAAGTGTGCCAAGCTCCTTTAAGGCAAATTCTGAGTTAAGAGACTTGATGAGCTGTTGAATAAATGAGGATGAGTTTCCAGTGATGATTATATCATCAACATAAACCAGGAGATAGATGCAGTGTGCAGAGGTGTGGTAGATAAACAGGGAGGGATCACATTTGCTGGAAATAAAGCCCAATTTGAGTAGAGCAGAAGCAAGCCTTTCAAACCATGCTCTAGGGGCCTATTTAAGGCCATAAATTGCCTTATGCAACCTGCAAACCAGAGAGCTGTCCTTACTTTGAAAGCCAGGAGGTTGTGACATGTACACCTCTTCCTCTAACATGCCATTGAGGAAGGCATTATTCACATCAATTTGTTGAAGAGACTATCCTCTAGAAACAGCAAGGGTAAGAACTGTTCTAACAGTGACTGGTTTGACTACAGGGGAGAAAGTTTCTGTGTAATCAAACTCAGGTTGTTGGTGAAAGCCCTTGGCAACCAACTGGGCCTTGTACTTGTTAATGGAGCCATCTGGATTTTCCTTGATGCGAAATACCCATTTGCAGCCAATAGCTTGCCGATGGGATGGGAGAGGAACTAGAGACCAAGTACCATTTTTGAGAAGAGCATCATATTCGGCCTGCATAGCCGCAAACCACTGGGGATCCTGGAGAGCTTGTTTATAAGAAGAGGGTTCCATATGAGTTAAAAGTAAAGTGGGATTGAGTCTTGGTTTGACTATCCCTGCCTTGGCTTTGGTGATCATAGGGTGAGTATTTCTTGGGTGAGTGAGGGGCTGAGAGGTTGGAGGAGTGGGCAGTATAGCTGCTGCAGGTGAAGGAGTGGGCTGTGTAGAAGAATTAGGACCTGCAGGGGAAGAAAATGGTTGAGTAGAGGTATTGGTGGGAGGAGCTGCTGTACTAGGTGCAGTAGGAGATGCTGTATGAGGTGTTTGAGGTATTAAATGGTGAGAATTGGGTGATGAGGGTGAAGTAGGAGAGACTGGAGTGGATGCTGAATATGGTGAATTGGGAGATGTAGTAGATGAACCTGGTAAAGTGTGAGATAAACTAGCCTTGGATAAAACTGGAATTACAGAAGAGGATGAAACAGAGGTAGCACTAGGAAATAACTCTGTATAAGGAAACCTATGTTCATTAAAGATAACATCCTTTGAGACATATATTTTACCATCAGGAGAAAGACACTTGTACCCTTTGTGATGAGTGGAATAACCCAGAAAAACACATTCTTTTGAGTGATAAGACATTTTTGCTAAATTGTAGGCTCGTAATAAAGGAAAACAAGCACAGCCAAACACCTTGAGAAACTTGTAATCAGGGACCTGGCCAAACAATATTTGGTATGGTGACAAGGACTGTAGACCTACAGCAGGGAGTCGGTTAATGAGGATATGTAGCTGTAAGAAATGCAAAATCCCAGAACTTGAAAGGTATGTTCGCTTGGGCTAGGAGTGTGAGACCTGTTTCAACAACATGCATGTGTTTTCGTTCTACAGTCCCATTTTGATGATGGGTGTGGGCACACGTTATGTGATGAATAATGCCCAAGTCAGTGAAAATTTTTGACAAAGGCCTGAATTCCCCTCCCCAATCTATTTGGACAGATTTGAGTTTAGTATTCAACTGTAATTCTGCCATAGACTTGAACTGAACAAAGCTTTGGAATGCATCAGATTTCTGTTTTAGAGGGAATATCCAAGTATTTTGAAAATGCATCCACACATGTAAGAAAGTAATAGTGTCCTTGAGAGGAGGGAACCGTGGAAGGTCCCCATAGGTCACTAAAAATGAGTTCAAGAGGGGATGTATAAACAGTAGTTGAATGATGTGAGGGAAGCCTGTGAGCTTTCCCTAAACAGCAAGATGAACAAAAATCAAAGCAAGTTTTATTAGGTAATCCAATTTTACAAGAGTGAAGGGCAATTTTAAGAGCCTCATGGTGAGGATGCCCGGGCCTACAATGCCAAGTATGATACAAGGAAGAACCAGTGGAATTGTCTAAAGACTGGTTATTATTTGAACTAACAACATTATTAACAGAAGGTACAGTTGAGTATTTTTTATGAAGAGAAGGAGCAGTCCCTTGAGATTGCAGCATGTTGGGAAAAGAGTAGAGACCATCCTTTCCAAGGGTTCCTCGGAGAAGTACCTCAGAAGTACCCTGAGATTTAACAACACAGAAAGTGGGATGAAATTCAAAGTAAACAGAATTATCCTTGGCAAATTCACTAACACTAACCAAGTTCTTTGTAATAGAAGGAACAAGTAATAGGTGATTAAGTGTAAGAAGTGTGTGAGTATTATAGGGAGATGTAAAAGAAGTGGAGCCAATAGCAGTAATGGGCAAACCTTGACCGTTTCTCTGGAAAATTAGATTAAATGAAATCTGATTTCATTGTAATAATACAAAGAGATCATACAAGATATATACAGGAGACCTATGCTATTTTAGGAAATATAATAACTCTATTCTATTCTAGGATCCCTTGATTTATGGGATTGTTCCTAATTATTCAAATCTGTACAGATTACAAGGAAATATACAAATTTTCTAATTTATTCTTTCCTAAAATACTATTTGATTTCCCACACTCCCCCTCAAGCTGGTGAATAGGTGTTTTCCATTCCCAGCTTGGATACAATCTTCTCAAAATTGTGGCTGCCCAGTCCCTTGGTAAGAATGTCTGCAATTTGGTCTTGAGAGGACACATATGGAGTGCATATCAAGCCACTATCAAGCTTTTCTTTGATGAAGTGTTTGTCTACTTCAATATGCTTTGTTCTATCATGCTGCACTGGGTTGTGGGCTATGCTGATTGCTGACTTATTATCACAATAGAGTTTCATAGGTTCTTCCCATTTTATCCTCAAGTCTTCTAAGATGATTTTAAGCCATAGCAACTCACATATACCTTGTGCCATGGCTCGGAATTCCGCTTCAGCACTGGACCGAGCCACTACACCCTGCTTTTTGCTTCTCCAAGTCACAAGATTTCCTCCAAGAAAGGTGCAATATCCTGTAGTTGACCTCCTATCCACAATTGACCCTGCATAATCAGCATCGGTATAGGCTTCAAGCTTCACATTACCATTCCTTTTGAATAGAATCCCTCTTCCTGGAGTTCCTTTAAGGTACTGTAAAATTCTGTGGGCAGCTTGTAAATGGGTCTCCTTTGGGCTATGCATAAATTGGCTAATTAAACTCACTGCATAGGCAATATCTGGCCTGGTATGAGACAAATATATAAGTCTGCCCACTAATCGCTGGTACATCTCTTTTTCAACAGCAACATCTTCTTCTGCATTTCCAAGCTTTAGGTTTGGTTCTAATGGGGTACTAGCAGGTTTGCAAGCTGCCTTGCCAGTTTCCTTGAGCAAATCAGTGATATATTTCTGTTGGGATATAAATATCCCTTTCTTGGAGTGGGCAACTTCAATTCCCAAAAAATATTTTAGTTTTCCCAAGGTCTTGATCTCAAATTCCTTGCCCAAGCATTGGCTCAACAATTGCTGCTCTTCTTTATCATCTCCAGTTAATATTATGTCATCCACATACACCAATAATATTGTTACTCCCCCTGACATGGAATGTTTAAAGAACAAAGTATGGTCCCCTTGGCTTTGTTTGTAACCCAGACTTGTCATAACTTTAGTAAACCTGCCAAACCATGCACGGGGGGACTGTTTTAGCCCATATAATGCCTTTTTCAACTTGCAAACAGTGTTGGCAGCAACATCTCTACCATATCCTGGAGGTATCTCCATATAAATTTCTTCTTCAAGGTCTCCATGTAGGAAAGCATTCTTAACATCAAATTGTTCCAAGTTCCAACCATAATTGGCAGCAAGAGACAATATCACCCTAACTGTGTTCATTTTGGCAACCGGAGCAAAGGTCTCCAAATAATCAACTCCATAGGTTTGGGTGAACCCTTTGGCAACTAGTCTTGCCTTATATCTCTCAATTGATCCATCAGCCTTGTATTTCACTGTATAGACCCACTTACATCCAACTGGCCTCTTTCCTATTGGTAAGGTGACTAACTCCCAGGTGGTGTTCTTCTCCAATGCCTCCATCTCTACATCCATGGCTTGCCTCCATTTTCTGTCAGACAATGCCTCAGATAGGGTATTAGGTAGAAGTGTAGTGTTTAGGTTTACTAGGAAGGTTTTATGGGTAGGAGAGAAATTTTCAAAGGACAGGTAATTTGAGAGAGGGTAGAGTGGCTGTTTGGTGCATTTTCTTGTCCCTTTTCTAATGGCAATTGGGAGATCAAGATCATTTTGGGTTTCAATTTCAACCTGCACAGCTGGAGAAAAAATTGTTACCTCTTTTTGTGGAGTCGAGTTGGATTCTTGAACATAGCTTGATCCTGGAATGGCCTTAGTCTTCCTTGAGTACACCAGCTTCTTACCAAATTTTCCAGCTTCAACATCTCCTTGATCAGCTTCACAATTAATTTCACTTTCTTGACCAGCTTCCTTTTCTTGACCAATTCCTTGACCAGCTTCACTTCCTTGACTTGTTTCACTTGTTACAGCTTCAATTTGATCTAGTTTAGGTTCAAATATCAAGTCTGTCAAGTCTGGAAGAATGGGAAAACCAGAATTACTACTTTCCTTATCTTCCCTGAAACTCTCCCCCTGAAGATAAGGTTGATGGAAATAGCCCTCTTGTTCATTGAAGGTAACATCCCTAGACACAAAGAATTTTTTGGATGGGGGGTGGTAGCATTTATACCCTTTCTGAGTGGATGAGTAACCAACAAAGACACACTTTAAGGCTCTAGGATCAAGTTTCCCCCTGTCTGTACCATGAATATGGACATATGAGATGCACCCAAAAACTCTTGGTTTAAGATTATTTGTAGTGGACAGGTTTGGATAGAAAGACGACAAAGCTTCCATAGGGCTTTTTGATCCTAAGACTCTAGAGGGTAGTCTATTGATAAGGTGTGTTGCTGTAAGAACAGCTTCCCCCCAGAAATTTTTTGGGACACTATTTTGGAACAACAATGCCCGAGTCTGATTTAATAGATGCCCATTTTTCCTCTCTGCGACCCCATTCTGCTGTGGTGTTTTGACACAAGAAGACTCATGAATTATACCTTCTTTTTGACAAAAAGAATTAAGGACATGATTGAAGTAATCTTTGGCATTATCTGACCTTAGCCTCTTAATATTAACACCAAACTGATTTTTTATCAAGGAATGGAAGTTTAGGAAGACAGAACTGACTTCTGATTTTTGTTTAAGTAGGAAAACCCAAGTGACCCTTGTACAATCATCTATAAAGGTGACAAACCATCGAGCACCAGACACATTTGGAACATTAGAAGGCCCCCATACATCAGTATGAACAAGATAAAAGGGGAAATTGCTAATTTTATTACTTATTGGAAAAGATACACGCTTGTGCTTAGCAAGTTCACACACCTCACAATGAAGACTCTCAACATCTAACTTGGTAAACAGAGAGGGAAACATAATTTTGATCACTCCAAAAGAGGGATGTCCCAACCGACAATGATAAAGCATGATTTTTTCTCTGTTGGTCATCAAAGATTCAGATATGAAGGAGTGAGAGATTCTGTTCTTGCTGGACAGACTTGGATCTTCAAGATAATAAAGGCCATTCCATTCTCTAGCATGTCCAATCGTCCTCCCCGAATCCTTGTCCTGAAATACACAATGATCGTTGTAAAAAACAACTTTACATGACACATCCTTTATAAGTTTTTGTATAGAGACTAGGTTGGTGGACAGCTTTGGGACATGGAGAACATCTTTTAAGGTTATTAAAGGATTGATTTGGATATTTCCTTGACCAGCTGCAGTTATAAGGGTTCCATCTGCTGTGGCAATTTTCTTGTTGTTGGGACATGGGGAATATGTGGAGAAGTGTTTGGCTAATGGTGTCATGTGGTCTGTAGCTCCAGAGTCCAATATCCAATAATGGTTAAAGGGTGTATCTGAGACATTAAATCCAAAAGAAAGTGGAAACTTACCTGAGTATGCCAAAGAACACACACCTGGAGGTTTTTCCAGCTTACTAAGAAAGGTTCTCACCCTTTCTATCTCCTCTTGGTTAAGATGGTCAGCAGCTTCTGGTTTATTTTCTTCATTTGTTCCAGCAGCAACATAAACTTGTCCTCCTTTCCTTGAGGAGCCTCCTCTGTGTCCCCCTTCTCGATCTCGATTTAAAGGCTTCCCATACAACTTCCAGCACTTCTCTCGGGTATGACGAGGCTTATTGCAGTAGGTACACCAGAGACCATCACTTTTCTTCTCCACATTTGCTAATCCTCCTTTCTTCTGTTCGGCTACCATGGCCAAAGTCTGATCTCCTTTATGGTCAGCCACCATTGCTGAGTTCTCTACTGCTGGACTCTCTAACATGAGACCCCTTCTACTTTCTTCACTTCTCACAATAGCCACCACTTCATTGAAGCATGGTACCTTTTGCTTCCCCAATATTTGAATCCTAACTTGATCAAATTCAGGATTCAAACCAACAAGGAAATCATAAACTCTGTCTTGTTCGATATACTCCTTGAGAAGTGTTGAATCTTCAGTACATTTGGCTTTTATGACTCTATAATGGTCTAGCTCCATCCATAATGATTTCAGCTGATTGGCATATTCTGTAACAGTCTTGTTCCCTTGTTTTGCTGCCAAAGTTTTCACCTTTACTTCATATACTTGAGCAGCATCTTTGGCTTTAGAGTAGGTTTGCTCTACAGCATCCCAAATCTCTTTTGCCGAATTAAGGAACATGCAGGTGTCGCTGATTTCTGGAATCATTGAATCTTCCTCATCCCATGTAGTAAACTTGGGATCCTCCTGTTTAGGTCCAGACTCCGTCAGGTGACTCAACTTCCCCTTTCCCTTCAACACTATACGAACAAGTTGGGCCCACTTCAAATAATTTCTTCCATTTAGTCTATATGCAGAATGAATATTCTGCAGTTCTCCAGGTTGCTGGGATTGGGTATTCCCTGTTTCTGGGGTTGGGTTCACAACTTCCTCTTCCCTTGACATTATAGCAAGAAGATGGCTGAGTGGTGAAGAATAAAAGGAAAGGCTGTGCGATTAAGGCACAGAGAAAACAGCAGCAACAGAAGGTTGTGCGACAGAGAAGGTTGCGATAGCAGGAAAAAAAAAAGTGCAATGAATATAGGAAAAGATGCAGCAGCAATGTAGGCTGCCGTCTTAGGGTTAAGAAAAATGCAGCAGCAATGCAGGCTGCCGTCTTAGGGTTTACAGTGCGCAGACAGAGCTTCCTAGATCGAAAGCTTTGATACCATCTGGAAAATTAGATTAATGAAATCTGATTTCATTGTAATAATACAAAGAGATCATACAAGATATATACAGGAGACCTATGCTATTTTAGGAAATATAATAACTCTATTCTATTCTAGGATCCCTTGATTTATGGGATTGTTCCTAATTATTCAAATCTGTACAGATTACAAGGAAATATACAAATTTTCTAATTTATTCTTTCCTAAAATACTATTTGATTTCCCACAGTTTCCCATATGCATTTGATCTAAACCCGGTAGAGAAGTGTTGTCAATAAATGCATCACCATCAGCAGTGACATGGTGGGAAGCTCCAGAATCAGGATACCAGTTGGAATGAGTAGAGTGTGCAGCATCAGTTCCAGCAACAAAAACTTGAGGTCTAACTCCTCTAGGCACTGGTGCAGTAGTAGCAAATTGCTGAGAAGTAGAAGGCATTGAAGTGTTGAGTGGAGGAGGATATCGAGGCTGAGAGTATTGAGAGAATCCACCCGGGAACCACTGATTAGGATGTGGATTGGGAGCTACATCAGAACCAGTATTCCTGTAATAACATATGCTTGCATCATGCCCCATTTTGTAGCAAATTTAACACTGCACATTATAACAACCACCTCCAGGGCCATGTCTTCCTCTGGATCTACCAAAACGTCCACCTCGACCATGAAAATCGTTGCCTCTACCAGAATAAGGCTGAAAAGTGAGATTATTATCCTGTTCAGATGTAGGTGCAGAGTCATTAGAAGCTGACTGTGTAAGTGTTTCTGTAGGCTTAGCTTGTGTTAGGTTCACTGACAGAGGATCACTTAGAACATTTTTCTTGTTCTTTTCAATTCTAGATTCACGATCAAGGAGTAGAGATTCAAGCTCATCCATAGAGCAAGGCTCAGATTTACTATCCACAACATCAACAACCGAATCAAAATCTTCAGGTAAGGCTTCAAGAATGATTTCAAACTGATCTCTATACGGAATGGGATCACTGATGGAAATTAACAAATCCACAATAGCTCTAATTCTGGCGAAAAATTCGGAAATGGTGCGATCACCTTTTGTAATTGACCGGAGTTGCCTGGACTTGTTCTTGATTTGCTTATCAAAGAACTTATGTATTTCCTCCCACACTTTCCACGAGTGTCTGCAGACGACTACCTTTGATAGCAGCGAATCGAAAATGGTTCATAACAGCCGAGTACACAGTAAGGAGTCTTGTTGATCCCATTCGGTGTATCTAGGGTTCTCAATACCTAGATCTCTGTCAGATTCATTGAGAAAACCAAGAGGAATTACAGGATTCGTAACAAATTTGTGTAGTTTGTGGCCGCGGATGATTCCTTCTACTTGTTGACGCCACTGAAGAAAGTTTTTCTCATCAAGTTTAATTGAAATCTGATGTGAGAATGCAGTAGGAGAAGAACGCGCATCAAATCGAACTTTTTCCCGCGCTTTTCTTTTGGTTGATCCACTCGAATTTGAATCTCCAGGAGTTACACGAATTCCATCATCATCACTGTGCGAATCTGAATCATGAATCTCGAGAGCAGAGATGTTGATTGGTGTAGCGGAAGCCATGGATCTAAGCTCTAGATACCATGTTAGAATTTAGGGTTTGCAAAAATTGAAAGAGAGAGAGTGGGAGAGAGACTGTGAATTCTCAGAATTGTAATTCTGGTAATTGCCTTACAGAAACACATAGCTTAGAAAGCTATTTATACAGATACAGTGGCTTGTGCTAGAAGCCAAGCTAACTGAAAACGAATCTGTTAGGATCTAACAGAGAGCCTAACTGAAAACAGAAACTTCTACAACAAGCTACTTAGAAGTTACAGCAAGCTATACAGCTACTTAGCAGAATGAACAATACAAATCAAATCGGAATTATATCACTAACACTAATTCTATAAATTGCTTCACTTCAGATTTATTTTTAATCAAACTTATTTTATAAAATTAAATTGACAAAAAAATCATTGAAAGTGAGGGTCAAGGTAGAGCTTCTTATCCTCTGCAACAGAAAATGGTTAGACAGGAAAGAAAGCTAAAGCTTTGCTCCCCATTAGAATAAAATGGAAGCAGCCCCCACGCTCCACAATCGATCACGACCCTCAAGTAGAATAAAACAGAACCCCACAAGAAGGCTGCGTGTACCTCAATAAATTTTCATACACATAATTAAATAAATGGGCCTTCATAGTCATTCTACATTCAGAAAATGAAGTAGATTGACACAGTCCTGGAAGTATATTTCCATATGGTCCATGCAAATTCTGGCATTTATTAACCATAATTTCACAATTGCTAGCAGAAATAAATTCAAAAGTCAGGTGCTACAGTAACACATCTTAGAAAAGAAAACAAGTTGAGAAGGGGGAACTGAGATAGGCTCTGGTGATTGGAAGCACCCCAGGCTGCACACCTAAAATCACCTAAAATCAGCACCTAATTGAAAGCACTATTTTAAATAATATTGCAATTTGTGATTTAAGGTAAATTTCGGTCCCTATTGCTGACGCCCATTTAGATTTAGGTATTGGTTCCTACTCCCTCTACATGTTTTTTGGTATTGGTTCCTATAGTTTCATACTATTAAGAATTGGGTCCCTCAAAGACCAATACCTTAATTACTTGAACAATAGGGACCCATCCTTCATTCGTTTCAGAAAAAAATTGAGAAAAAAGAATTAAATAGCCAAAACTGAATTGAGAAAAATTATGAATCTGCTACTCAAATTATCATGAGGATGGTGTTCAATGCAAGAGATTGCATTACACTGCCTACACACATGGAGGCAAAGCAAAGGTAGATGAACATGTTGAATAGCATCAAAATGAATACTAATTTGGAAATATCTTACATTCTCACTAATAAATAGCTCCCACTCTGCTATGATCATAGAGTAGGTGGGGTGTATATTGTTTGGCCTACTTAATAATATTCCCTTCTATTCTACCCTATTCTTTTTGCACCATGGTCTCTGCTTGCAGTGCCTTGGCCTAAAACCAATGCAATCACATTAATTCTACATTACATGACCAAGTTCTGAGGAAGCTACAAATTAATAGAAGTTCTTCAGGTAGCTATGAGCATCATGTCAATACCAGAAATAGTGTATTATGTACTGGCTTTGGCGTTTTGTGCATTCTCTGTAGTGCTGAAGTGGAATGAGTTAAGGTACAGTAGGAATGGAATGCCACCAGGAACTATGGGTTGGCCTATTTTTGGTGAGACTGCAGGGTTTCTCAAACAAGGACCAGATTTCATGAAAAGCAAGAGAGCAAGGTATTTCTAGGTGGCCTTTTATAATAATTCCTATATTTTGTTATTTTCCTCTACCCACCATCTTAGTCTTAGATATGAAGTAATTTTTTTTCTCCCTTTAAGTTATGAGTATTAGTATTCATCTACAAACAATTTTCCACTGTTCTATTAACCCTGCCAAATTTCTACAGCAAACAATGAGATATGGATTAACTTTCAATATACAGTAGGAAGTGGACTTCTTAATTTCCTTTTTGGACTAGAAAGGAACTGACTAACTGTTCATCCTAAGTTAGGTTAAACTTGAAACCGTAGATAAATTGGCTCATGTTTTATCATATAATTGCTTTTTTCTTCTTTTTTATTAAAGAAAATTTTGTTTTACATAGATAAAAGAAAATGTATGTGTTAGGGATTTTTTTTTGGGGGGGGGGGGGGTTACTCTGGACAGGAAACTAGAAGAAAACAATGAGTCAGAGCTGTTAAATCTCTGCCTATAAGAATTGGAAACAATGTTGAAACAACAATGAGTAGAGTCCAATGGTAGGGTCCAAAACCCAAAATTAGTGGAAACTGTAGTCACTAAAATATACTTCGAAGTTCAAACCAAAACAGATTATACCTTATACCATGTTAGTTCAAAACTCCTAATTAAAACCATTGCATCACAACTGCACCAGTGAGAATTCAAAATCATATCCGATTTGATCTGCTCATCAGTGCAGAAAAAAGTGGTGACAATGAAAAAGAATCTCTTCATAACCCAATTAACAAAATGAAATGATATTACAGCTAATTAAAATTTCAAGCTAAAAGAATATGAAACGTGTATGAAAACCAACAGGTTAGTTGCAATCATGATCAACAGTCATCATAGTTTCTTTGACCTTAGACTAACTATTCTAAGAGCATGCCTGCATGAATGTTAATTCCTATGATATCCTTGATCAATTCTGCCTGGTATAATTAGCATTAACAAAATTTGGTACTACTTATTTGGCTTGTTACTTTTACATTCCTTTTGATCTTGTTTGATACTGCTCTGCCTCAACCTAATTACGAGTAATTAGTCAAGAAATTGCGTGTTTGGCTCATTGCTACATTTTTACTTGCGGGTACTTTACAAGGTATTCTTCATCCTTAGATCCCACCTTTAATTTGACATCAAATTAATTATTGTTAGTTAGTTTTCATATCTCATCTATTGGATTGTTCTGATATCAAAGTGCATGTTATTATGCAGGTTTTGATACCAATAGGGGAGACAAAAGAAGTCAATGAAGGGAAGAATGTGAACCAGACAGAACAGAAGTACATAGAAACAGTTACTCATGAAGATTCCAAATTTTGATTTATGGGATTTTTACGGTATGAGAAAGCTTTCAAGAATCTTAAGAAAGCCATTTCTAGTCCATTTAACCCAAAAAGAGATAATTATCACAACCAATGGCTTACATTAAAAAAATTTCC
The DNA here is from genome assembly GCA_026901365.1 of Sesbania bispinosa. Lineage (NCBI taxonomy): Eukaryota > Viridiplantae > Streptophyta > Magnoliopsida > Fabales > Fabaceae > Sesbania > Sesbania bispinosa. Next base: position 25,621 of record QLOH01001187.1, on the reverse strand, counting down.
ATGAACATGTAAGTATAATCCTAATAGAAACAAGCAAAGCTGCCATGAAATAAAGTGTAATGTCATGTCAGTTTAGAAAAGGATTGCAGTTTGGATCCAACAATTCCCTGGATTTCTCAGCATCTAAGAAACGTTAGTTGTGAAAATCTGAATTTGAAAAAAGCTTATTAAGCAGCCTAGTTTTCTGATATTAGAGGAAGGAATAAAAATTTTAAGTGAAAATGAACATATACCGTCTTATTCATTGATTTCTTGCTTCCCAATGAGGTTTCATTTCATCAGAATCACGACTTCTGTTTCAGACAGTCCCTATGAATTGAATGCTTAAAATTTCAAAATAGATTGCGTTAAGCTATAACTAGGGCTCAGCTTAAATAGTAAGAGGGAGCAGAAGAGAAACATTTTGAATTGTTAGTTTTTAGGATTTGAGCAGTAGCATAGTTGTAAATCGGGAAAGTGTGTTATAAGGGAAACCCTTGGAAGGAAAATGGACAATGTAAAAAAAATGACTCCTGCTTTCCAAACTAGCATAGCACATAACACACATTGGGAGACAATCGAGTGAGAGGTCTGTGCTTCTGTAGCAAAAACCTAAACTAAACCAGAGCATGGAAGCACATAGAACTTACCAGAGACGGAGAGCACCGCAGCGCCGGAACCGTGAACAAGGGCACGAAACGACGGCGAGCCGCACAGCGCCAAAGAGATGACACGGTCGCAGACGAGACGGAGACGGAGACGGAGATGACGATGGCGAGACAACGATGAGGGACAAAGCACGGGAGACGATGAGGAGAGGAGGCGCAGTGAAATTTTTTCACTTTTGTGAACGAATAGGGAAAGCTCTGTTTGACCTAAGTTGAATTTTTTTCACTATCAGTGGGTATTTTCTACATGGGGTATAATGAACCGATGTTAGAAAAGTTCAATTAATTTCAAAATTGCCACTGCGTCTTTTTTTACATTGGTTACTAAATAACCGATGTTAATTCTTGTTGTAGAATCCCAATTTTGTACTAGTGTTATAAGCTTTTATTTTATTTACTTTCTCATAAAATACTAGATCCAGGCATCAAAGTTTGACTTTATATCATGAATATTAATTGCAAAATCTACCTCCGAGGTGCAGTTGCTAAGGACAATATGAATAAAATGAAGGGAGACACACAATCTGATTTTATGTCTTATCCATACTATTAAGATTAAACCAATAGTTCAATTGGAACAATTTGAATGGATGATATAGGTGTAAGCCAGAGGTTAATACAAAAATAAAACTGAAAGTCTGTATACCTGGATTTCCAAGTTCTCAAATCCTGTTACAATCTCCTCATCTTCTGCCAATAACTTCTCCCCAAGTATTGCATGAATTTCCTTCAAATTCAAGAAAATTATGGCAAACATAAGTAGGCAACAAATGTATACAAAAAGAAAATAGGAGTTGGAAATTGACAAAGAAAAAGTATCACCCAAATATTAATAGTTAATATTACTGCTTAAGCTCAATCAAACCAATAAAACCAGGCTTTAATCCCCCAAATAAAAGTATAACCTTAGATTCAATTCCCTTTCTGATCAAGATCCAAAATAGTTTGAAACATTTACTACGATTTGACAATTTTAAATACTCACACATATCCCTCAATTAAATAACCAAACTATCTAACTTCAGTTTTCCCAACCTCAACACCCCTAAAAATAAAACCCAAAGGACTTGAGCTTTATTTCATCTTCATTAGGTTCCTCGTCAAACTTTGAAGAACATTATTTTCATTTTAAAGACAATAGACGGATGAAAAACACCCATACTCTGGTTTATCAGGCTCCACATACTTTTCTAAAAACACCCAACATAATAAATAAAAAAAAGACGGTGGGAACTTACGAGTTTTAGGAACTTGCGATTGCAGGGATGCTCGACCGTCCAACCAAGCCTCAGCGACACAGAGCACTCACACGACTGGAGTGGAGACGTGGAGCAAGACGACGGCAGAAGAGGCGTGGGGCACTCGCACGACTACGGCGCGGGACGACGGCAGAGAAGGCGTGTCGCAGGACGAGGACTGCGACACCCTTAGTTATACCGCTAAGAGTATCACATTACGAAACGTAACCGTCGACTTACTATTTTTAAAACTTAGAAAATATGAAAATATTTTTTTTTTTGAAAAGGAGATTGGTCATCATTAACCTATCGCTTTCTAATTCCATTTTTTTTTAGTATTCATGAAAATGTCCTTATCTTAAGTCTGAAATTCATTTTCTAAAAACATCTAGACGATTCAATCATTCCGCATACATACACAACATACACGCAGATATAAAGGGGATCATGGGAAGAAACATCATAACGTATATACAGAACCATAGTGTCAAAGTAATCTCAGAGTAAACAATACCATCATGCAAAACAAGAGTTCTAGTAGTAGACTATAATAATTAAGACCTCAGCCAAAACGAAACAAAACAAGAGGCCACTAAATCAGAGCTGCTACTAACTAGACTCGTAACTACCCCCAGTTACGCTATCCTACTCATCGTCATCCGTCTCAGCAGGAATCCACCCACAACTCCTCCCTCCAGTACCCCCGAGGTTGATCATCCCAAAGTCTTCTGAGGGGTCATCACTGGAAGAATCCTCTTCCGGCTCCTCATCCTCAGAGTCATCCTTCGGGTCTTCCTCTGGGTCCTCCTCCTCAGATGTAGTGTCATCAATCACAATCATGTCTGGCTTGCTCGGGAGGGAACGGCCAAATGCATCAGGATATGTGGGCTGTGGAGGTGACACCTCTGGACCGGGAGAGTAACGGGGGGAATCTGGCTCGCCCATGGTCGCCATCCGTGAGGACTGTGACGATGTCGATGGAGAGGGGCGATGACGACGGTTGAGAAAAGTAGTGTAGCGACGGAGTCCGGGTGGAGTCTCAAACTCAAGGATCACAGGCACAGTGAAAACGACCTCCGGTACAAGGGGAAGGCTGGGGTGAGAGATGGTGACGCGCACTTCCCCTGTAAACACGCAGCGTCTAGGAACGTCTGTAACTCGCCACTGCCCCCGTGGCTCCCATCTCAGTGCTACCCTCATGGTTGTCATCTTGAAGCTCTCCGAACCCAACTGTCGACGTAGCGAAAAAGCACGACGACAGAAAACAGAAGTAGAAAAGGGAGGGTGAGAACATCACATAAACTCATGTCAAGTAGAACACAGTAACTAGAGCATCCATAAAATATTCACAGACATTCACATAATCTCAATCACAAGTGTGCAGTTGATGCTATCATGATGTACATAACCAATGCATGAGGGCCCGGGAAAACATCACCAAAAGCAGAGCACACAGCAACTGCTCGACCATATATGTACAATATATCAGGAGTATAGTCTGTACTAGCAAATAGTACGAGGAGCATTGCTCAATCTCTGGCCAAGACGATTTTCCGACTTCCAGACAAACTCACTGATTATGAAAACTTGAGAGCGACAGGATAGTCAAGCCTGTACCCCGCTTACACGATAGTAGGGGGCGAGCCTACGTCACTTGTGCCATTTCGGGACCCGACTTATCCTCAGGGCTGGTCTCCTTTACCGGACCGCTGGTGTTCTTTGCAAAACCCAGTGCACCCGTCCCATCCAGTTTCACACTGTACTAGAGTGGTATTGCCATATAGGTCGTAAGGCTTTTGAACCTTAATCATTATCGATGCACATGATGTATGTCACACCGCAAACACTTACAATATTACATCCTTACAGACAAGCCCATTGAATCTTTTTACGTCACCACTTTACCGTGGTGAAACCTTGTAGATTCAAGGTCTTTCTTTTAAGGAAAACCAAATCACACTCTTTTGCCAAGCTTCTCAAGTTTTATGTAGAGAGAAAGTGTTGGTTATAATCTTTTAAGGTAGCTTGTGCTAGCTTTATTGATAATCATATTCACTTAAGTCCTACAATTTACTAAGGCTTATGGATATGTCTTATGAAAGGCATTACTAATCCTAATTCTATTTGTATGACTAATTAAGATTAGGCTTAACCTTTAATCATAACTAGTCTTCATTAATCGAATTTCAATTAATCTTATCCTTCTTTAATTAAGTCTTAATCCTTACTTAAGATCCTAATTAATTTCTAATTATCCCTTAATCTCTTCCTTAATCTTGGATTAGGGTTTTTAATTATGCTTGATTAAGGTTAAATTATAATTAATTATTCTTTTGACCGTCGTTAGAGATTAATTACTTAATTAACACTTATATTAATATTAATTATCTTTAGACTTAATTAATTATTAATTAACCTAATTAATTTAGGCTAATCAACTTAGGTGATTAAATTAGTTAAGCCTACTAATTAATCCTAAGTTTAATTTTCACAACTTAGATTAGTGTTGAAGTTCAACCCTAATCTAAGCCTAAGCCCATGGATTATTTTTAGTTGTCTTTTAAATTGAGTTTTGACTTTCTTTTTGAAGGCTTTGTGCCTAAACAAAAGCCTAAAGGTTATTGGACCCATGAGAGCCCATTTTTATTCATAATAAATAAAAAATGTGACTTTTAAATAGATTTTTATTTTAGTTAAAATAAAAATCCGAATTTAATTAATTCATTTAAAAACTTATCTTATTTGCAATTTAGTCTTTTTAGTTACAAATTTATTCTTTAGTCCTTTTGGGCCAATTTAGCCCAAAAACATGTTTTAAAAATTTATTTCGTAATGCATGCAATGCAATAAAAAATAAGTTCGTAAAGGGTTTTATATGGATGAAATGCAATGAAAAGTAAGTTCGCAAATGATTTCGTAATGTATGCAATGCAATGAAAATTAAGTTCGTAAAATGTTTTCTCAGGAATGCAATGCAAAGAAAAATAAGTTCGTAAATGATTTCGTAGTGCATGCAATGCAATGAAAAATAAGTTCGTAAATTGTTTTTTCATGGAGGCAATGCAAAGAAAACTAAGTTCATAAATGATTTTGTAATGCATGCAATGCATTGAAAATTAAGTTCGTAAAGGGTTTCATATGGATGCAATGCAATGAAAAATAAGTTCGTAAAGGGTTTCATATGGATGCAATGCAATGAAAAATAAGTTCGTAAATTGTTTTCTCATGGAGGCAATGCAAAGAAAACTAAGTTCGTAAATGATTTCGTAATGCACTCAATGCAATGAAAAATAAGTTCGTAAAGGGTTTCATATGGATGCAATGCAATGAAAAATAATTTCATAAATTGTTTTCTAATGGATGCAATGCAATGAAAATTAAGTTCGTAAAATGTTTTCTATGGGATGCAATGCAAAGAAAAATAAGTTCGTAAATGATTTCGTAGTGCATGCAATGCAATGAAAAATAAGTTCGTAAAGGGTTTCATATGTATACAATGCAATGAAAAATAAGTTCGTAAAGGGTTTCATATGGATGCAATGCAATGAAAAATAAGTTCGTAAATTGTTTTTTCATGGAGGCAATGCAAAGAAAACTAAGTTCATAAATGATTTCGTAATGCATGCAATGCATTGAAAAATAAGTTCGTAAAGGGTTTCATATGGATGCAATGCAATGAAAAATAAGTTTGTAAATTGTTTTCTCATGGAGGCAATGCAAAGAAAACTAAGTTCATAAATGATTTCGTAATGCACTCAATGCAATGAAAAATAAGTTCGTAAAGGGTTTCATATGGTTGCAATGCAATGAAAAATAATTTCATAAATTGTTTTCTAATGGATGCAATGCAACGAAAAATAAGTTCGAAAATGATTTCGTAATGCATGCAATGCAATGAAAAATAAGTTTGTAAATAGTTTCGAATGGATACAATGCAATGAAAAATAAGTTCGTAAATTGTTTTCTAACGGATGCAATGCAATGAAAAATAAGTTCGTAAATAGTTTCGTATGGATGCAATGCAATGAAGAATAAGTTCGTAAATTATTTTCTAATGGATTCAATGCAATTAAAAATAAGTTCGTAAATGATTTCGTAATGCATGCAATGCTATGAAAAATAAGTTCGTAAAGAGTTTCATACATATGCAATGCAATGAAAAAAAAGTTCGTAAATGATTTCGTAATGCAAGCAATGCAATGAAAAATAGGTTCGTAAAGGGTTTCATATGGATGCAATGCAATTAAAAGTAAGTTCGCAAATGATTTCGTAATGCATACAATGCAATGAAAAATAAGTTCGTAAATGATTTCGTAATGCATGCAATAGAATGAAAAATAAGTTCGTAAATTCTTTTCACATGGATGCAATGCAAACAAAAAAGTTCGTAAGTGATTTCGTAATGAATGCAATGCAATGAAAAATAAGTTCGTAAAGAGTTTCATATGGATGCAATGTAATGAAAAATAATTTCATAAACTGTTTTCTAATGGATGCAATGCAAAAAAAACAAGTTCATAAATGATTTCGTAATACATGCAATGCAATGAAAAATAAGTTCATAAAGGGTTTTGTATGGATGCAATGTAATGAAAAATAAGTTCGTAAAGGGTTTAATATGGATGCAATGCAATGAAAAATAAGTTCGTAAATGATTTCGTAATGCATGGAATGCAATGAAAAATAAGTTCGTAAAGGGTTTTGTATGGATGCAATGTAATGAAAAATAAGTTCGTAAAGGGTTTCATATGGATGCAATGCAATGAAAAATAAGTTCGTAAATGATCTCGTAATGCATGGAATGCAATGAAAAATAAGTTCGTAAAGAGTTTCATACATATGCAATGCAATGAAAACAAAAGTTCGTAAATGATTTCGTAATGCATGCAATGCAATGAAAAATAAGTTCGTAAAGGATTTCATATGGATGCAATGCAATGAAAAGTAAGTTCGCAAATGATTTCGTAATACATGCATTGCAATGAAAAATAAGTTCGTAAATTGTTTTCTCAGGGATGCAATGCAAAGAAAAATAAGTTCGTAAATGATTTTGTAAAGCATGCAATGCAATGAAAAATAAGTTCGTAAAGGGTTTCATATGGATGCAATGTAATGAAAAATAAATTCGTAAATTGTTTTCTAATGGATGCAACGCAATGAAAAATAAGTTCGTAAATGATTTCGTAATGCATGCAATGGAATGAAAAATAAGTTCGTAAAGAGTTTCATACGTATGCAATACAATGAAAAAAAAAGTTCGTAAATGATTTCGTAATGCATGTAATGCAATGAAAAATAAGTTCGTAAAGGGTTTTATATGGATGCAATGCAATGGAAAGTAAGTTCGCAAATGAATTCGTAATGCATGCAATGTAATGAAAATTAAGTTCGTAAATTGTTTTCTCGGGTATGCAGTGCAATGAAAAATAAGTTCGTAAAGGGTTTCATATGGATGCAATGCAATGAAAAATAAGTTCGTAAAGGGTTTCATATGGATGCAATGCAATGAAAAATAAGTTCGTAAATTGTTTTCTCATGGAGGCAATGCAAAGAAAACTAAGTTCGTAAATGATTTCGTAATGCACTCAATGCAATGAAAAATAAGTTCGTAAAGGGTTTCATATGGATACAATGCAATGAAAAATAATTACACAAATTGTTTTCTAATGGATGCAATGCAATGAAAAATAAGTTCGTAAATGATTTCGTAATGCATGCAATGCAATGAAAAATAAGTTTGCAAATAGTTTCGAATGGATGCAATGCAATGAAAAATAAGTTTGTAAATTGTTTTTTAACGGATGCAATGCAATGAAAAATAAGTTCGTAAATAGTTTCGTATGGATGCAATGCAATGAAGAATAAGTTCATAATTTGTTTTCTAATGGATGCAATGCAATGAAAAATAAGTTCGTAAATGATTTCACAATGCATGCAATGCAATGAAAAATAAGTTCGTAAAGAGTTTCATACGTATGCAATGCAATGAAAAAAAGTTCATAAATGATTTCGTAATGCATGCAATGCAATGAAAAATAAGTTTATAAAGGGTTTCATATGGATGCAATGCAATGAAAAGTAAGTTCGCAAATGATTTCATAATGCATGCAATGCAATGAAAAATAAGTTCGTAAATTGTTTTCTCTAGGATGCAATGCAAAGAAAAATAAGTTCGTAAATGATTTCGTAATGCATGCAATGCAATGAAAATAAGTTCGTAAAGGGTTTCATATGGATGCAATGCAATGAAGAATAAGTTTGTAAATTGTTTTCTCATGGATACAATGCAAAGAAAACTAAGTTCGTAAATGATTTCGTAATGTGTGCAACGCAATGAAAAATAAGTTCGTAAAGAGTTTCATATGGATGCAATTCAATGAAAAGTAAGTTCGTAAATGATTTCGTAATGCATGCAATGCAATGAAAAATAAGTTCGTAAATTGTTTTCTCAGGGATGCAAGGCAAAGAAAAATAAGTTCGTAAATGATTTCGTAATGCATGAATGCAATGAAAAATAAGTTCGTAAAGGGTTTCATATGGATGCAATGCAATGAAAAGTAAGTTCGCAAATGATTTCGTAATGCATGCAATGCAATGAAAAATAAGTTCGTAAATTGCTTTCTCAGGGATGCAATGCAAAGAAAAATAAGTTCGTAAATGATTTCGTAATGCATGCAATGCAATGGAAAATAAGTTCGTAAAGGGATTCATATGGATGCAATGTAATGAAAAGTAAGTTCGCAAATGATTTCGTAATGCATGCAATGCAATGAAAAATAAGTTCGTAAATTATTTTCTCAGGGATGCAATGCAAAGAAAAATAAGTTCGTAGATGATTTCGTAATACATGCAATGCAATGAAAAATAAGTTCGTAAAGGGTTTCATATGGATGCAATGCAATGAAAAATAAGTTCGAAAAGGGTTTCATATGGATGCAATGGAATGAAAAATAAGTTCGTAAATGATTTCATAATGTATCCAATGCAATGAAAAATAAGTTCGTAAAGAGTTTCATATGTATGCAATGCAATGGAAAATAAGTTCGTAATGTAACACCCACATTTTTGCTTATATGCTGATATTGTGTGATATAGTGAATTTTGAATGATTAAATATTTTTAATCATCAAAATTGGTTTTTAAAAGGTTAGAAATTAATTTCCTATTTTTCTAGAATTTTTGGGATTTTTGGTGCAAAATGACCTTTTTACCCCTACACTTTTTGGAACCGGACCAAAATGCCCTTGATTTGAATCACCAAAATCTGCAACATTTAGCAAAAATATCTCATTTTTCCCTTCCAAAACCGTGAGCCATGTGATGGTATGGCACTTAACTTGTCTTACGCATTTCCTTAGTCAAAGAAGTAAGAAAGCCATCATTCTTTCTTACACTTGCACCATACCTCCTCATTTGCATGCAAACCACTTCTCACTCTTCATTTCTCTCCTTCCAAACCGTGAGCATTCCTCTTCTCCCTCACATTCTCCATTTCTTCATTTTCTTTCCTACACACACTTGGTGAAAGGTTCCATTTTTGAACCTTAAACCTCAAAATCTAGCCTACATCCTTTGGAGAAACTTACTTGGGTGATCAAAAGGAGCATCAAGAGGAGATTATCTTTGAAGTTGCTGCACCTTTTTCAAGTTTAATTTCCTTAGGTAAAGGGGGGGAGAACCTTGAACTCTAGTAGGATTGGTGACTAGAGTTAAGGATTACCCTTGATCCTTGTCTCTAACTCTTTTTCCTCTTGAAAAATGAATTTTTGGAACCTATTCCTTGGGGAATCCAGCTTAGCTATTCCTGTCGCTCTCATGATTTTCGGGGTCAGTTGAGATTGTCTGGAAGAACGCTTAAATGATTTGGCCAAAATGTATGAGCAATGCTCTTTGTACCAATGCTAGTACAGACTCTAACTCCTGATACGTTATACATATATGGTCGGGCAGTTGCTGTGAGCACTGTGGATGGTGATTTTTCCCCGGGCCCTCATGCATTAGTTATAGCATTGTAATTGCAAGGCATGCAATAGTTTGAATGCATCATGATGATGTTATGTGTATTTACTTGTTGCTTGAATTGTGTGAAATTCCTATGTGTGTGCTCTAGTACATCATATCCAATGTTTTGTGAGTTCATGTGATGTGTTCTCACCCCTTCCTTTCTACTATCTGGTTGTTGTGTCTCTTTCGTTATGTCGATAGCCGACATTGGAGATCCTCGATATGACGTCAATGAGGGTGGAGCTACGCTGGATGCCCAGGGGTTCCTGGAGGGTGACGGACATCCCTAGAAGATGTGTCTTCACCGGAGAGGTCCGAGTCATCATCACTCACCTTGGCCTCCCGTTAGTACCTGAAGTAGACATCGTTGTACCGGTGACTCTCGAGTTCCAGACACCACCTAACTTAGTGCGTTATACTACCTTTCGTCCTTCGCGTCACCATCCTGCATCGTATGTGGCATCACGGTCATCCAGGATTGAAGACTCGGTTAGGCCAGACTCCCCCAGATACTCACCCACTTTTGAGGCTTCAGGCCCACAGCCTTTGCGTGCTGATGCGCAAGGCCGCTCCCTCTCGGATGAGTTAGAGTTGATTATCATTGATGATACGTCAGAGGAGGAGGAGGATCCGGAGGAGGAGCCGGAGGAGGACCCCTCTAGCGACGAGTAGGATAATGTTGTTTGAGTCTAGTTAGTGGCAGCTCTGAGTTGGCGACCTCTCTTTTGTATTTTATTGAGGTCTTATTTATTTTGGTTCACTTCTAGAACTCTTATTTTGATTTTGCTATTGTATGGCTCGAGAAGTACACTATTTCTGTATATAACTTTATGCACTTTTTATTTCCATATGTTGACTTGCAAATGTATGTATGATGTACACTTACGTGGCGTGATGATTACTCTCGACGTTTTATGAAAACAGGTTTCACAAGTAAGGAAAGAATATTGGATAAACACTTAAAACAGAATTAGAGATGTAGTAGGTTGACAACTACTAATCTATTTCAAAAAAAAAATCCACATTTTTAACAACTCGCATATAGTACTTTCGTTGGTCACGTGTAACATATGTGACATTCTTAGTGGTAACTAGGGGTGTCGCACGTAAAGGGTTTCATATGGATGCAATGTAATGAAAAGTAAGTTCGCAAATGATTTCGTAATTCATGCAATGCAATGAAATATAAGTTCGTAAATTATTTTCTGAGGGATGCAATGCAAAGAAAAATAAGTTCTTAAATGATTTTGTAATGCATGCAATGCAATGAAAAATAAGTTCGTAAATGATTTCGTAATGTATGCAATGCAATGAAAATAAGTTCGTAAAGAGTTTCATAAGTATGCAAAGCAATGAAAAATAAGTTCGAAAAGGGTTTCATATGGATGCAATGCAATGCAATGAAAAATAAGTTCGTAAATGATTTCATAATGCATGCAATGCAATGAAAAATAAGTTCGAAATGATTTCATAATGCATGCAATGCAATGAAATATAAGTTCGTAAAGGGTTTCATATGGATGCAATGCAATGAAAAGTAAGTTCGCAAATGATTTCGTAATGCATGCAATGCAATGAAAAATAAGTTCGTAAATTGGTTTCTCAGGGATGCAATGCAAAGAAAAATAAGTTCGTAAATGATTTCCTAATGCATGCAATGCAATGAAAAATAAGTTCGTAAAGGGTTTCATATGGATGCAATGCATTGAAAATCTAGTTCGAGAAGGGTTTCATATGGATGCAATGCAATGAAAAATAAATTCGTAAATAATTTCGTAATGTATGCAATGCAAAGAAAAATAAGTTCGTAAAGAGTTTCATATGTATGCAATGCAATGAAAAATAAGTTCGTAAAGGGTTTCATATGGATGCAATGTAATGAAAAGTAAGTTCGAAAATGATTTTGTAATACATGCAATGCAATGAAAAATAAGTTTGTAAATGATTTTGTAATACGTGCGATGCAATGAAAAATAAGTTCGTAAAGGGTTTCATATGAATGCAATGCAATGAAAAATAAGTCCGTAAATGATTTCGTAATGTATGCAATGCAATGAAAAATAAGTTCGTAAAGAGTTTCATATGTATGCAATGCAATGAAAAATATGTTCGTAAAGGGTTTCATATGGATGCAGTGCAATGAAAAGTAAGTTCGCAAATGATTTCGTAATGCATGCAATGCAATGAAAATAAGTTCGTAAATTGTTTTCTCTGGGATGCAATGCAAAGAAAAATAAGTTCGTAAATGATTTCGTAATGCATGCAATGCAATGAAAAATAAGTTCGTAAAGGGTTTCATATGGATGCAATGCAGTGAAAAATAAGTTCGAAATGGGTTTCATGTGGATGCAATGCAATGTAAAATAAGTTCGTAAATGATTTCGTAATGTATGTAACACAATGAAAGTAAGTTCGCAAATGATTTTCTCAGGGATGCAATGCAAAGAAAATTAAGTTCGTAAATGATTTCGTAATGCATGCAATGCAATGAAAAATAAGTTCGTAAATGATTTCGTAATGCATGCAAATCAATGAAAAATAAGTTCGAAATGATTTCGTAATGCATGCAAGCAATGAAAAATAAGTTCGTAAAGAGTTTCATATGTATGCAATGCAATGAAAAATAAGTTCGTAAATGATTTCGTAATGTATGCATTGCAATGAAAAATAAGTTAGTAAAGGTTTTCATATGGATTCAATGCAATGAAAAGTAAGTTCGCAAATGATTTCATAATGCATTTAATGCAATGAAAAATAAGTTCGTAAAGGGTTTCATATGGATGCAATGCAATGAAAAATAAGTTCGAAAAGGGTTTCATATGGATGCAAAGCAATTAAAAATAAGTTCGTAAATGATTTGGCAATGTATGCAATGCTATGAAAAATAAGTTCGTAAAGAGTTTAATATGTATGCAATGCAATGAAAAATAAGTTCGTAAAGGGTTTCATATGGATGCAATGCAACGAAAAGTAAGTTCGCAAATGATTTCGTAATGCATGCAATGCAATGAAAAATAAGTTCTAAAATTCTTTTATCAGGGATGCAATGCAAAGAAAAATAAGTTCGTAAATAATTTCCTAATACATGCAATGCAATGAAAAATAATTTCGTAAAGGGTTTCATATGGATGCAATGCAATGAAAAATAAGTTCGAAAAGAGTTTCATATGGATGCAATACAGAGAAAAATAAGTTCGTAAATGATTTCGTAATATATGCAATGCAATTAAAAGTAAGTTCGCAAATGATTTCGTAATGCATGCAATGCAATGAAAAATAAGTTCGTAAATTGTTTTCTCAGGGATGCAATGGAAAGAAAAAAAAGTTCGTAAATGATTTCGTAATGCATGCAATGCAATGAAAAATAAGTTCGAAAAGGGTTTCATATGGATGCAATGCAATGAAAAATAAGTTCGAAAAGGGTTTCATATGGATGCAATGCAATGAAAAATAAGTTCGTAAATAATTTCGTAATGTATGCAATGCAATGAAAAGTAAGTTCGCAAATGATTTCATAATGCATGCAATGCAATGAAAAATAAGTTCGTAAATTGTTTTCTCAGGGATGCAATGCAAAGAAAAGTAAGTTCGTAAATGATTTTGTGATGCATGCAATGCAATGAAAAATAAGTTCGTAAAGGGTTTCATATGGATGCAATGCAATGAAAAGTAAGTTCGCAAATGATTTTGTAATGCATGCAATGCAATGAAAAATAATTTCGTAAATTATTTTCTCAGGGATGCAATGCAAAGAAAAATAAGTTCGTAAACGATTTCGTAATGCTTGCAATGCAATGAAAATAAGTTCGTAAAGGGTTTTATATGGATGCAATGCAATGAAAAATAAGTTCGCAAATGATTTCGTAATGCATGCAATGCAATGAAAAATAAGTTCTAAAATTCTTTTATCAGGGATGCAATGCAAAAAAAAATAAGTTCGTAAATAATTTCCTAATACATGCAATGCAATGAAAAATAATTTCGTAAAGGGTTTCATATGGATGCAATGCAATGAAAAATAAGTTCGAAAAGGGTTTCATATGGATGCAATACAATGAAAAATAAGTTCGTAAATGATTTCATAATGTATGCAATGCAATGAAAAGTAAGTTCGCAAATGATTTCGTAATGCATGCAATGCAATGAAAATAAGTTCATAAATTGTTTTCTCAGGGATGCAATGGAAAGAAAAAAAAGTTCGTAAATGATTTCGTAATGCATGCAATGCAATGAAAAATAAGTTCGAAAAGGGTTTCATATGGATGCAATGCAATGAAAAATAAGTTCGTAAATAATTTCGTAATGTATGCAATGCAATGAAAAGTAAGTTCGCAAATGATTTCATAATGCATGCAATGCAATGAAAAATAAGTTCGTAAATTGTTTTCTCAGGGATGCAATGCAAAGAAAAATAAGTTCGTAAATGATTTTGTGATGCATGCAATGCAATGAAAAATAAGTTCGTAAAGGGTTTCATATGGATGCAATGCAATGAAAAGTAAGTTCGCAAATGATTTTGTAATGCATGCAATGCAATGAAAAATAAGTTCGTAAATTGTTTTCTCAGGGATGCAATGCAAAGAAAAATAAGTTCGTAAACGATTTCGTAATGCTTGCAATGCAATGAAAAATAAGTTCGTAAAGGGTTTCATATGGATGCAATGCAATGAAAAATAAGTTCGAAAAGGGTTTTATATGGATGAAATGCAATGAAAAATAAGTTCGTAAATGATTTCGTAATGCATGTAATGCAATAAAAAATAAGTTCGTAAATCATTTCGTAATGTATCTAATGCAATGAAAAATAAGTTCGTAAAGAGTTTCATATGTATGCAATGCAATGAAAAATAAGTTCGTAAATGATTTCGTAATTTATGCAATGCAACGAAAAATAAGTTTATAAATTGTTTTCTCAGGAATGCAATGCAAAGAAAAATAAATTCGTAAATGATTTCGTAATGCATGCAATGCAATGAAAAATAAGTTCGTAAAGGCTTTCATATAGATGCAATACAATGAAAAATTAGTTCGAAAAGGGTTTCATATGTATGCAATGCAATGAAAAATATGTTTGTAAGTGATTTTGTAATTTATGCAATTCAATGAAAAATAAGTTCGTAAAGAGTTTCATATGGATGCAATGCAATGAAAAGTAAGTTCGCAAATCATTTCGTAATTCAAGCAATGCAATGAAAAATAAGTTCGTAAAGGCTTTCATATGGATGCAATGCAATGAAAAATTAGTTCGAAAAGGGTTTCATATGTATGCAATGCAATGAAAAATAAGTTTGTAAATGATTTCGTAATTTATGAAATTCAATGAAAAATAATTTCGTAAAGGGTTTCATATGGATACAATGCAATGAAAAGTAAGTTCGCAAATCATTTCGTAATGCATGCAATGCAATGAAAAATAAGTTCGTAAATGATTTCGTAATGCATGCAATGCAACGAAAAATAAGTTCGTAAAGAGTTTCATATGTATGCAATGCAATGAAAAATAAGTTCGTAAAGGGTTTCATATGGATGCAATGCAATGAAAAGTAAGTTCGCAAATCATTTCGTAATACATGCAATGCAATGAAAAATAAGTTCGCAAATGATTTCGTAATGCATGCAATGCAATGAATAATAAGTTCGAAAATGATTTCGTAATGCGTGCAATGCAATGAAAAATAAGTTCGTAAATTATTTCGTAATGCGTGCAAGCATTGAAAAATAAGTTTGTAAAAAGTTTCATATGTATGCAATGCAATGAAAAATAAGTTCGTAAACGATTTCGTAATGCATGCAATGCAATGAAAAATAAGTTCGTAAAGGCTTTCATATAGATGCAATGCAATGAAAAATTAGTTCGAAAAGGGTTTCATATGTATGCAATGCAATGAAAAATAAGTTTGTAAATGACTTCGTAATTTATGAAATTCAATGAAAAATAAGTTCGTAAAGAGTTTCATATGTATGCAATGCAATGAAAAATAAGTTCGTAAAGGGTTTCATATGGATGCAATGCAATGAAAAGTAAGTTCGCAAATCATTTCGTAATGCATGCAATGCAATGAAAAATAAGTTCGTAAAGGCTTTCATATGGATGCAATGCAATGAAAAATTAGTTCGAAAAGGGTTTCATATGTATGCAATGCAATGAAAAATAAGTTTGTAAATGATTTCGTAATTTAAGAAATTCAATGAAAAATAAGTTCGTAAAGGATTTCATATGGATGCAATGCAATGAAAAGTAAGTTCGCAAATCATTTCGTAATGCATGCAATGCAATGAAAAATAAGTTCGTAAATGATTTCGTAATGCATGCAATGCAACGAAAAATAAGTTTGTAAAGAGTTTCATATGTATGCAATGCAATGAAAAATAAGTTCGTAAAGGGTTTCATATGGATGCAATGCAATGAAAAGTAAGTTCGCAAATCATTTCGTAATGCATGCAATATGCAATGAATAATAAGTTCGAAAATGATTTCGTAATGCGTGCAATGCAATGAAAAATAAGTTCGTAAATTATTTCGTAATGCGTGCAAGCATTGAAAAATAAGTTTGTAAAAAGTTTCATATGTATGCAATGCAATGAAAAATAAGTTCGTAAACGATTTCGTAATGCATGCAATGCAATGAAAAATAAGTTAGTAAAGAGTTTCGTATGTATGCAATGCAATGAAAAATAAGTTCGTAAAAGGTTTCATATGGATGCAGTGCAATGAAAAGTAAGTTCGCAAATGATTTCGTAATGCATGCAATGCAATGAAAATAAGTTCGTAAATGATTTCGTAATGCATGCAATGCAATGAAAAATAAGTTCGTAAAGGGTTTCATATGGATGTAATGCAATGAAAAATAAGTTCGTAAAGAGTTTCATATGGATGCAATACAATGAAATTTAAGTTTGTAAATGATTTCGTAATGTATGTAATGCAATGAAAAGTAAGTTCGTAAATGATTTCGTAATGTATGCAATGCAATGAAAAATAAGTTCGTAAAGAGTTTCATATGTATGCAATGCAATGGAAAATAAGTTCGTAAAAGGTTTCATATGGATGCAATGCAATGAAAAATAAGTTCGTAAATGATTTCGTAATGTATGTAATGCAATGAAAAGTAAGTTTATAAATGATTTCGTAATGTATGCAATGCAATGAAAAATAAGTTCGTAAAGAGTTTCATATGTATGCAATGCAATGGAAAATAAGTTCGTAAAGGGTTTCATATGGATGCAATGCAATGAAAAGTAAGTTCGCAAATGATTTCGTAATGCATGCAAAACAATGAAAAATAAGTTCGTAAATTGTTTCCTCAGGGATGCAATGCAATGAAAAATAAGTTCGAAAATGATTTCGTAATGCATGCAATGCAAACAAAAATAAGTTCGAAAATAATTTCGTAATGTATGCAATGCAATGAAAAATAAGTTCGTAAATGATTTCATAATGTATCCAATGCAAACAAAAATAAGTTCGTAAAGAGTTTCATATGCATGCAATGCAATGAAAAATAAGTTCGTAAATGATTTCGTAATGCATGCAATGCAACGAAAAATAAGTTCGTAAAGAGTTTCATATTTATGCAATGCAATGAAAAATAAGTTCGTAAAGGGTTTCATATGGATGCAATGCAATGAAAAGTAAGTTCGCAAATAATTTCGTAATGCATGCACTACAATGAAAAATAAGTTTATAAATTGTTTTCTCAGGAATGCAATGCAAAGAAAAATAAATTCGTAAATGATTTCGTAATGCATGCAATGCAATGAAAAATAAGTTCGTAAAGGGTTTAATATGGATGCAATGCAATGAAAAATAAGTTTGTAAATGATTCCGTAATGTATGAAATTCAATGAAAAATAAGTTCGTAAAGAGTTTCATATGTATGCAATGCACTGAAAAATAAGTTCGTAAATGGTTTCATATGAATGCAATGCAATGAAAAGTAAGTTCGCAAATCATTTCGTAATGCATGCAATGCAATGAAAAATAAGTTCGTAAATGATTTCGTAATGCATGCAATGCAATGAAAGATAAGTTCGTAAATGATTTCGTATTGCATGCAAGCATTGAAAAATAAGTTTGTAAAGAGTTTCATATGTATGCAATGCAATGAAAAATAAGTTCGTAAATGATTTCGTAATGTATGCAATGCAATGAAAAATAAGTTCGTAAAGAGTTTCATATGTATACAATGCAATGAAAAATAAGTTCGTAAAGGGTTTCATATGGATGCAATGCAAAGAAAAGTAAGTTCGCAAATGATTTCGTAATGCATGCAATGCAATGAAATATAAGTTCGTAAATTATTTTCTGAGGGATGCAATGCAAAGAAAAATAAGTTCTTAATTGATTTTGTAATGCATGCAATGCAGTGAAAAATAAGTTCGTAAATGATTTTGTAATGCATGCAATGCAATGAAAAATAAGTTCGAAAATGATTTCGTAATGCATGCAAGCAATGAAAAATAGGTTCGTAAAGAGTTTCATATGTATGCAATGCAATGAAAAATAAGTTCGTAAATGATTTCGTAATGTATGCAATGCAATGAAAAATAAGTTCGTAAAGGGTTTCATGTGGATGCAATGCAATGAAAAATAAGTTCGCAAATGATTTCGTAATGCATGCAATGCAATGAAAAATAAGTTCGTAAAGAGTTTCATATGTATGCAATGCAATGGAAAATAAGTTCGTAAAGAGTTTCATATTGATGCAAAGCAATGAAAAGTAAGTTCGCAAATTATTTCGTAATGCATGCAATGCAATGAAAAATAAGTTCGTAAATGATTTCGTAATGCATACAAGCAATGGAAAATAAGTTTGTAAAGATTTCGTAATCCATGCAAGCAATGAAAAATAAGTTCGTAAATGATTTCGTAATGTATATAATGCACTGAAAAATAAGTTCGTAAAGAGTTTCTTATGTATGCAATGCAATGAAAAATAAGTTCGTAAAGGGTTTCATATGGATGCAATGCAAAGAAAAGTAAGTTCGCAAATGATTTCGTAATGCATGCAATGCAAAGAAAAATAAATTCGTAAATGATTTCATAATGCATGCAATACAATGAAAAAAAAGTTCGTAAAGGGTTTCATATGGATGCAATGAAATGAAAAATAAGTTCGAAAAGGTTTTCATATGGATGCAATGCAATGAAAAATAAGTTCGTAAATGATTTCGTAATGCATTCAATGTAATGAAAAATAAGTTCGATAATGATTTCGTAATGCATGCAATGCAATGAAAAATAAGTTCGTAAATGATTTCGTAGTGCATGCAATGTGTGATACCCCTAGTTACCACTAAAAGTACCACATGCATTACACGTGACCAACGAAGTAGAACGTAAAAAAATGCGGAAGTTTTTTTTTTTTTTTGAAAAGGGTTTAGGTGTCATTGACCTATTACCTCTCTAGCTTTATTTTAAGTACTTATGAAATATCCTTTCCTTCACTTTCAAAAACTTATCTTTCCGTAAGCGTCGAAAGAATTAACACCTTACGCGCATCCACAACATACACATGGTTAAAGACCTTGAGAGAACATAAAACAGTATGACATAAATACATACATACAGATTAAGTAGCATCGATGTACCTCTCGAATACCCACATGACCACATTAAAACATAAGTTCCGGTAGTAAAATAAATGAGACCTCTAACAGAATACAAAAGAAGAGATTCCTAAATCAGAGCTGCGTACTACCTAGACTCAACACAACCTAGTCCTTTTCAGGTACAAGATGAAGTCTGGGGTGCGTGATGGTGACCCAAACTCCGCTCCATAGAACTCATGCCTGCGCGGGATACCCGTCACCCTCCGGGTGCCCCTCGGCAACCATCTGATTCGCGCCTGCATCGACGTCATGACGGAAGTCCTCGATACCGACTGTCAACGTGACGAGAAGAACATAGAAATCATTTACGAACTTACTTTGCATTGCATTGCATTCATATGAAACCCTTTACGAATTTATTTTTCATTGCAATGTATACATTACGAAATCATTTACGAACTTATTTTTGATTGCATTGCATACATATGAAACTCTTTACGAACTTATTTTCATTGCTTGCATGCATTACGAAATCATTTTCGAACTTATTTTTCATTGCATTGCATGCATTAGCAAATCATTTACGAACTTATTTTTCATTGCATTACATGCATTACGAAATCATTCACGAACTTATTTTTCTTTGCATTGCATCCCTGAGAAAAATCATTTGCAAACTTAGTTTTCATTGCCTTACATAATTACGAAATGATTTACGAACTTATTTTACATTGCATTGCATCCATATGAAACCCTTTTCGAACTTATTTTTCATTGCATTGCATCCATATGAAACCCTTTACGAACTTATTTATCATTGCATTGCATATATTACGAAATCATTTACGAACTTATTTTTCTTTGCATTGCATCCCTGAGAAAGCAATTTACGAACTTATTTTTCATTGCATTGCATGCATTACGAAATCATTTGCGAACTTACTTTTCATTGCATTCCATCCATATGAAACCCTTCTCGAACTTGATTTTCATTGCATTGCATTCATATGAAACCCTTTACGAACTTAGTTTTCATTGCATTGCATGCATTAGGAAATCATTTACGAACTTATTTTTCTCTGCATTGCATCCCTAAGAAAACAATTTACGAACTTATTTTTCATTGCATTGCATGCATTACGAAATCATTTACGAACTTATTTTTCATTGCGTTGCATTAGTATGAAACCCTTTTCGAACTTATTTTTCATTGCATTGCATCCATATGAAACCCTTTACGAACTTATTTTTCATTGCATCGCATGTATTATGAAATCATTTTCGAATTTATTTTTCTTTGCATTGCATCCCTGAGAAAACAATTTACAAACATATTTTTCATTGCATTGCATGCATTACGAAATAATTTGCGAACTTACTTTTCATTGCATTGCATCCATATGAAACCCTTTACGAACTTATTTTTCATTGCTTTGCATACTTTTAAAACTCTTTACGAACTTATTTTTCATTGCATTGCATACGTTACGAATTCATTTACGAACTTATTTTTCATTGCATTGCATACATATGAAACTCTTTCCGAACTTATTTTTCATTTCATTGCATCCATATGAAACCCTTTACGAACTTATTTTTCATTGCATTGCATGCATTACGAAATCGTTTACGAATTTATTTTTCTTTGCATTGCATCCCTGAGAAAACAATTTACGAACTTTTTTTTCATTGCATTGCATGCATTACAAAATCATTTGCAAACTTACTTTTCATTGAATTGCTTCCATATGAAACCCTTTACGAACTTATTTTTCATTGCATTGCATACATATGAAACCCTTTACGAACTTATTTACATTGCATTGCATACATTACGAAATCATTTATGAACTTATTTTTCATTGCATTGCATACATATGAAACTCTTTACAAACTTATTTTTCATTGCTTGCATGCATTACGAAATCATTTTTGAACTTGTTTTTCATTGCATTGTGTAACACCCGCAATTTTTCTTACTGGTGTATAAATAGAATAAAGAAAATTTTAAAATAGTAATAATCATTTAATTATAAAGTATTTAGTAGCTTTTAATACACAACCAAATTTATAATACCCAACCACAATTATGAGTAAATTTCTCTAGAGAGGTGTTTGAGAAAATAACCTAAGACACCTTTAGTAATTATACAGTTAAGGAAAATATAGATTTAATTATTAAAAATAGCTAAAACTCTAAGGTATCTATAACTTTATTCAAAATACTCTTAATATAATTAGTGATGAGTTTTAGAAAATTATTTATAATTTTTCTAGCACTTCTGGGCAAAAAGATCAAAATGCCCCAATTAACAGTATAACCATAGCCAGCATATGAAAAAAATTGTAGAAAAATATGGAAGATATATTTTGAACCTTAAAAGATGATTTAAAATTATAATTATAATTCTATACAATCTCTATAAATAAAACCTTAATTTTCTCTCTCTGCTTACTGTAACGCCCGCTTCTTACCGTTTTACCGCATTTCGTGTTTTATTGAATTGTTAAAATTATTTTTAATCACCAAAATTTATATTTTTGGATTTAGAATTTAATTTCCTATTTTTAGGGAATTTCTGGGAATTTTTGGGGTTTTTCTGTGAAAATGACCTTTTTGCCCCTCCTGTCCCTTGAACCGGGCCCGAATACTCTTGATCCGAGCCAGAAAAAAATTTCACAAACCTCCCCTTAGCTTCTCATGCAAGCCGTGCATGTGTAGGCATGGTGCATGAGAGACACTTGTATTTTTCCTTCCTTTTCACAAGCCATGTGTAGGAAAAGTGAACTTATGGCATTTATAACTCAACCTCACCTTTCTCTCTCCTTCCAACACATGCAAGTTTAGTTTTCTCTCATTTCTCTCTTTCTCTTCCTCTTGAAGCCGTGAACTCTCCATCATTTTCTCCCAAAAATTTTCATCCTTCCTTAAACACAATCAAGCCAAGGTTCCATCTTTTGAACCAAAGCTTCAAATTCTAAGCCTTCTAGCCTTGAAAAATCCTTGTTGGTGACTAAAGGAGGCATCTTTGGGGGCTGTTTTGGGACCAGAATTCTGCACTCATTTTCTTGGAAATTTAAGGTAAAGGGGGGGGGGACTTGAACTCTAGTAGGATTGGTAACTAGAGTCAAGGATTTGCCCTTAAAATCCTTGTTTTTACTCTTGTTTTTCCTTGAAAAAAAATCACTTTTGAGCTTTTCTTTGAGCAAATGTTTTGGATTCTTGGAGTTGGGTTGTTTACATGTTTTTAAGTTTGTTTTTATGCTTGGAATGTGCTTGGATTGTGATTGTTGGTGCATGCAAGCCAAGAAACAATTTTGGAAAAATTTTCCCCTTTTTCCTTTAATAGCTCTCGGCCTTGAGGGATTTTGGGGCTGCATGTGTTTCAAATTTTTTTTGGTGCTTGGAATGTGTTTGTATGATGAATCTATGAACATGCATGAAGTTGGTTGAAGGTATACAATTGTTTTGGATGATTGATCTTTGAAAAATAGTGGTTATGAGCTTGAAAATGGAGTTATGAACTTTAATGTGTATGTTGATGATTTTGAGTGGATTAGTATGATATTTGGCATTTAGATTGTTTGTTGATGAATGTGTGAAGTTTTGGTGAAGATTGGATGTTGTGAAAAATTTGAAGTTTTGATGAACATTCAAGTTGTTCTTGATGTTCATGAGTTGTTCTTGATGAAACTCATCAAGAATACCTTTTTGATCTTAAAAAGGTCAAGGGTATGTTGAAAACATGTTTATGGGCTTTGGTGGTCCAAAAGGACTAAGAAGCAATTTTACAAGTAAAAGACTAAAGTGCAATTAAGAATGAGTCTTTAAAAATAAATAAAACAAATTCGGATTTCCAATTCCAACCAAGTAAAAGTCAACTTAAAGGTCAATATTTTAGGTTGCCATGACTAAAAATAAGTTCCTAAGAGTTATAAAACCTTTAGACTTTTAATTTAAGTTTAAAACCTTTAAGAAAAGGAGTTAAAGACTCATTAAAAGTCAATCAAGATTAGATTATGAAATTAAAAGTTAGATTGGAGTTGGACTTCAACTCTAATCCAAGTAATTAAAAGTTAAAACTTAAGATTAATTAGTGGGCTTAACTAATTTAATTACCTAAGTTAATCAACCTAATTCACTTAAGTCGATTAAGTAAAGAATGATTAATTAAGTCTAAAGTTAATTAACCTTAATGAAAGTATTAATTAAGTAATTAACCAATAATGATGATTAAGAACTAATTAATTATGAATAAACTTAATCAAACATAATTAAAAGTCCTAATCCAAGATTAAGGAAGAGATTAAGGGATGATTAAGAATTAATTAGGATCTTAAGTAAGGATTAAGACTTAATTAAAGGGGATTAAGATTAATTGTAATCCAGTTAATGAAGACCAGTTAAGATTAAAAGTTAAACCAAATCTTAATTAGTCATACAAAGAGAATTAGGATAAGTAATACCATCCATAAGATACAATCATAAGTTTTAGTAAATTTTAGGACTTAAGTGGACATGATTATCAAGAACAATAGTACAAACTACCTTAAAAGGGTATAACCAACACACTCTTTCTACATAAAACTTGAGAAGCTTGGCGAGAGAGTGCGGTTTGGCCTTCCTTGTGAAGGAAAGACATTGAATTCGGGCCGTGCCACGGGGATGTGGTGACGTTGAATGGTTCAATGGGTTTTGCCTGTAAGGATGTGAATGTTGTTAGCATTGTTGTGTGACATGCATCATGAAGCGTCGTTGATGTTCGAGGTTGAAAACCTTACGGCCTATATAGCAGTAACACTCGGTACAGTGTGAAACTGGTAGGGACTGGGCACTGGGTTTTGCAAAGAACACCAGCGGTCCAGTAAAGGAGACCAGCCCTGAGGATAAGTCGGGTCCCGAAATGGCACAAGTGACGTAGGCTCGCCCCCTACTGTCGTGTAAACGGGGTACAGGCTTGACTATCCTGTCGCTCTCAAGTTTTCATGGTCAGTTGAGATTGTCTGGAAGTCGGGAAATTTATTTGGCCAAACTGTATGAGCAATGCTCTTTGTACCAATGCTAGTACAGACTCTAACTCCTGACGTGCTGTGTATATATGGTCGGGCAGCTGCTATGTGCTCTGCCTATGATGATGTTTCCCTGGGCCCGCATGCATTAGATAGTGCATTATAATAGTAAAAGTTGCGTTCATATGAGTACACCATGATGAGATGTCGTGATTGCTTATTGATTCGACGGTGTGGATTGCCTCTGTGTGTGTGCTCTAGTTTGCTGTATCCTACATGTTGTGAGTTCATGCGATGTTCTCACCCTTCTTTTCTATCTCTTCTTTCTATGTTCTTCTCGTCACGTTGACAGTCGGTATCGAGGACTTCCGTCATGACGTCGATGCAGGCGCGAATCAGATGGTTGCCGAGGGGCACCCGGAGGGTGACGGGTATCCCGCGCAGGCGTGAGTTCTATGGAGCGGAGTTTGGGTCACCATCACGCACCCCAGACTTCCTCTTGTACCTGAAAAGGACTAGGTTGTGTTGAGTCTAGGTAGTGCGCAGCTCTGATTTAGGAATCTCTTCTTTTGTATTCTGTTAGAGGTCTCATTTATTTTACTACCGGAACTTATGTTTTAATGTGGTCATGTGGGTATTCGAGAGGTACATCGATGCTACTTAATCTGTATGTATGTATTTATGTCATACTGTTTTATGTTCTCTCAAGGTCTTTAACCATGTGTATGTTGTGGATGCGCATAAGGTGTTAATTCTTTCGACGCTTACGGAAAGATAAGTTTTTGAAAGTGAAGGAAAGGATATTTCATAAGTACTTAAAATAAAGCTAGAGAGGTAATAGGTCAATGACACCTAAACCCTTTTCAAAAAAAAAAAAACTTCCGCATTTTTTTACGTTCTACTTCGTTGGTCACGTGTAATGCATGTGGTACTTTTAGTGGTAACTAGGGGTATCACACATTGCATGCACTACGAAATCATTTACGAACTTATTTTTCATTGCATTGCATGCATTACGAAATCATTATCGAACTTATTTTTCATTACATTGAATGCATTACGAAATCATTTACGAACTTATTTTTCATTGCATTGCATCCATATGAAAACCTTTTCGAACTTATTTTTCATTTCATTGCATCCATATGAAACCCTTACGAACTTTTTTTT